>JAGHQL010000030.1:0-176707 GCA_020080175.1 Glutinoglossum americanum | reverse complement strand
TTTTTTTTTTTTTTTTTTTTTTTTTTTTTTTTTTTTTTTTTTTTTTTTTTGTGTGGTGGGGGGGTTGGGGGGGGGGGGGGGGGGGGGGGGGGGGGGGTGGAGTGGCGCCAGGGTCGATGCGTCCCGGTCACGAATTTGGTCCTCCCCTCTTTGTTTTTTTTTCTATTTCCCACGTTTCCCATTCTGCGGTTAATATCTTTTTTTTTTTTTTCTTCTTTCCTAGAGTCTATCAAGAGTCGCAAATGCAAAGCATCAACAAAGGATCAGGCGCACCGCGTTGGCTCTCTCCTTTGGTGTCATTGCCGTGTTTTTTTTTTTTTTCTTCTTTTTTTTTCCTTTGGACTTTAACCAATCGCCTGGACTTTGAGCTAGCCATATCCATCACCGCATGGAGGGGGGGGCTTGTATATATCCCTTTCGAAGATTAAAAAAAGAATCCTTTATTATTGGACAAAGGACAAAGATGGGGATGAAAAATAGAGCAATTAATCCTTTTTTCTTTTTTTTTTCCCATTGGGATGACTTTTTCATTCTATTTACTCGGGTGCCGCAACAAAAAGTTTGCCAGTGCGCCACGGTTTCCGGACTTCGACCCGCTTACTGTTTTTCCGAGGGGGCGTGCCTGGTAGTTTGTAGGAGTCCCGAACGTATGCGCCGTGACGCGAGGGTAAGGGTAGCGTGTCTTCCAAATCATATATATACTCCATGGGCAACTGACGATGCTAGTAATCTTTCCCTTTGTGTTGTTTGACTCGTGCGTCACCGAACCCTTTTGCGGTATTTGAGGAAAAAAAAAATCATGAATAAATTAAATTTTGAGGCGATGCAGCGGCAACGGGCGTTGTTGGGGTGGGGATGATTTGGGTTTTGGGTTTTGGGTGGGATTTGAATTAAAAAAAAAAAAGAGATGGTGGTGGGGGGGGATTTGGAATTGTTTTTTGGTTTTGGGGAAAAAAAAGAAAGGTTTTTGCGGGGCGGAGCGGGAGGGGAATCCAGATCGGGTATTTGTCATGGGGGGTATATAAACATCGTCCGTCTCCGTATACCATCCAGCAAGCAACCGCACCAGAAAAGAAAAAAAAAACAATGACGCCCTCCACCTTCCTCTCCCGCCTCCTCCTCCGCCCTTTCGCAGGCACGGCGTCCATGTCCGTCACCGAACCGACAACAACATCATCATCAACACCACCAACAACAACAACAACAAGCACCCCCCCACCCCCCGCCACCCACACCTCCCACGCCACCTTCGCCGCCGGCTGCTTCTGGGGCGTCGAGCACCTCTTCAACAAGCACTTCCCGGGCCAGCTGCACACGCGCGTGGGCTACACCTCCTCAGCCGCGACCTCCCCGCCCGCCTCCGCGCCCGCGCCCACCTACGCGGCCGTCTGCGCCGGCCGCACCCCGCACGCCGAGGCGCTGCGCGTCGCCTTCGACCCGGCCGCCACGCCGCTGCGCGACCTGCTGGAGTTCTTCTTCCGCATGCACGACCCCACGACGCGCGACCGCCAGGGCGCCGACCGCGGCGCGCAGTACCGCAGCGCGGTGTTTTGGGCGGATGGCGCGCAGGAGGCGGTCGTGCGGGATGTGCTGCGGAGGGTCGGGGGGGAGTGGTGGGGCGGGGAGGGGCGGGTGGTCACGGAGGTCGGGGGTGAGTTGGGTTTTTCCTCTTGATTTTTTTGAAGTTTTTTTTTGGGGGGGGGGGAAGGGCTGATGTTTGGGGGTTGTGCAGAGGCTGGGAGGTGGTATGATGCGGAGGAGTATCATCAGCTTTATCTGGATAAGAATCAGGGGGGTTATGAGTGTCCGGCGCAGTGAGTTTGCCTCTCTTCTTTTTATTTCTTTTTCTTTTTTAAACAAAAATCAGAAAACTAATGGGTCTCTCTCGGGTAGCTTCGTGAGGAATTTCCCGCCGCTGTCGAGGCCGAGCGAGGAGGAGGAGAAGAAGAAGGAAGTGGGGGACGGGAAGATCTGATTTGATTCCAATTTGATCCATTGGTTGATGAGACAGGGTTGGAAGGACAGTTTTCTTTTTTTTTCTTCCGTAGGATAAATTGGGTGAGCGCTGGGGAGTGAATGAATAAATCATTCGAATCCCGCCGTAGCTTGTTGGCGGGTATTTTTATTTTTATTTTTTATTTTCTTCCGAGTTGCGAGAGAGGAGGAGAGGAGAGGAAGGAGAAGAGAAGAGAAGAGAAGAGAAGAGAAGAGAAGAGAATAGTAGAGAAGAGTAGAGTGTCCGCCTAGACAAACCCTGGGACGGAACACGGCACAGACCATTAACCGTGTATCACGCACTCGTTTCTTTTCTTCTCCTCTCGCTCTCCTCCTCTCCCTCTCTCGCTCTCCTACGCAACACCTGCACCTTAAAAAAAACATCACTCTTTAATTTCTCTCTAGTCCATCTCCATTCCACTCGACCCGGCCGGGCTCTGGAGCTGAAACTAAACCAAAACCAAAACTGAATCTGACCCGGCGCGATTCGATTCGTTGTAGACTCTGAAAGAAGAGAAAAGGAAAAAAAAAAAAAGAGAGAGAGAGCGCCTCGCTCGATCCTTTTAACCTTGAACCTTTTCATCTTCTTTGTGCAATCGAGGTCGATGGGAAGTTCCGCCCGTCTTTTCTTCTTCCCTTTCCTCCTTCCCTTTTCCCTCTTCCGTTTCCTTTCCTTCTTTTCTTCCCTTCTTCCCTTTCCTTCCCTTTCCTCCACCCCTTTCTTCCCTTTTCCCTCTCCCCTTCTCTCCATCGTGCCCGGACGGACGGACCGGGGCGGATGAACGGACCGGGGCGGATCGGAACGGGGCCTTTTTCTTTTTTTTTTTTTTTTTTAGGGTTTGTTGGGCCAGTGTTGGAGCGACATGCATATAGAAGTAGGAAAGAGAAAAGAGACGAAGCTGATCGATGCGGTTTTCGTTGAACGGTTGTGTGGGGACGGGTTGAACTTAAAGTAAATTCGGCGGAGCGAGGCCAAGGTTTCCCCACACCACTCCTCGCCCTGCAGGGCTGGCCGCTATCCGTTGCTTGCTTGCTTGCCTGCCTGCCTGCTTGCTTGCTTGCCTGCTTGCTTGCTTGCTTGCCTGCCTGCTTGCTTGCTTGCCTGCTTGCCTGCCTGCCTGCTTGCATGCCGGTGGATTGGTAGGTAAAGTGGTAAAGGAGGCGGGTTGGAATAGGTTTTAAATATAGTTGAAGATTTTGGGTTGACCGGTTCATCCATCTTCCTCCTTCACCTTCACCTTCATCTTTCTTTTCTTTGGTCGTTCGCACATACATACACCCCCGGCCTCGGGCTTTGCACGTGTCTGTCCGCTTTCCCCCCTCTCCCCCTAATCTCCCCAGCCTTTGTGTCACGTCCCTTTGGGGCGTTTTGCGTCGTTGGAACCCCAGAACCCCAGAACCCGTCTTGATCTGGCTGGCTGGATGGCTCGCTGCTCTTCTTTCTCTCGATTGATTAACCCATCCGCCGGGTTCATCTCTATGCCGTGCCATGCTCGCTCGACGGTATAAGGCGAGGCTTTAGCCCCGCCCTCATATTTTACCTTTCCTTCTATCTCTCCATCTCCTCATCTGAGCTGAACTGCTCTCTCGTGTATATATATATATATATATACATATATATACACGCCAACCCTCAAGCCAAAGAAGAAAAAGAAAAGAAAACAAACGAAAAAGAATAATGGTGGCGCCCACAGGATTCTTCGAGCCAACGAAGATACGTCCGCCGTCTCAGTGGGCGAGAGGGCACCTTGGTGGAGTGACGTCGAATCACTTTGCCGTCGTAAGTTGACCATGACTTTCCCCCTCTCCATTTCGATCCACGATGAACGAACTCTCCTCCCCTCCACAGAGCATTCGCGACAACTTCTCCCTCTCAACCTGGCTCCTCCTCGGCGCAACCATCCAGTCCCTCCTGTTCCTCCTCCTCCCCACCCGCTTCTCCCTCGCCCCCGCCGTCCTAATCCTGACCTACCGCACTGCGGATGCGCTCCTCATGGCCAGCGGCCTGAGGAAAAACCCCTACCTCGGTGGCGTCATTCATGGGAAGTTCACGGCGCAGATACCGGACCGGCAGGGGGGGTTCTCGAAGGAGACGTCGAACGAGGGGATTTGCATTTTTATGGTCGGGGCGAGGGCGAATCAGTGAGTGTCTCCCTACCCCTATACTTTTCTGTTTGGCGGTGGTGTAGGAGAGGGCACTGGCATTGGTGCTGACAACCCCACAGCCCCCTGGGAATGTTCGCCCCAGGCTTCAAAGAACTAGGCGACTTCTTCAGAGGGATGGTCCAGCAGCTTGAGAAGAACCCCGAAGAATCCGGCTGTAAGCCCCTCCAGACACCTCCCCCCCAAAAAAGAAGTTAACCCCAACACCAAAAAAAAAAAAAAAAGTCCTCGGCGCCTCCTCCTGGGCCGGCTCCGACCGCACATCCAGCAACGAAACCACGACCGTAATCTACTTCCGCAGCCTCTCCCACATCCACGCCTTCGCCCACTCCCCCGCCCACCGCGCCGGCCTGGCCTGGTGGAACGCCCGCATCGCCGCCATCCCGCACGTCGCCATCATGCACGAGGTCTACCAGAACCCCAGCGCCGGCTGGGAGAACATCTACATTAACTATCACCTCACGGGTCTCGGTACGCCCTGCATCTTTCCCCCCCCCCCCCCTTCTCTCTTCGAGCCCGCTGGTTTACTGACTGCCGGGTGCGTGTGGTAGCCGCGACTACGTACCGCGCCCCGGGCGAGAAGTGGGTTAGCCCCGTCGTCGGTGCGCGCAGGGGCGGGGTTCGGAGCGGCGCGGGGGGGACGGGCGAGGATGGGGGGTACGGGGATGGCCCATATGCGCACGAGGAGTGAGCTGAGCTGGTCTTTGTAATACGCTCTTCTTTTTCTCTCCCGAGTTTTTAAATTTAGATTTAAAAAAAAAAAATTTTTTTTTATAGATCGTGATGACGGAATTTCCTTTTTTTTTTTTTTCCCCCCTACTCCCGGATACCCACCCTGAGGACTACCACTGTAGAAAAGCATATATATACATGTTCGGGAGGAGTTCCCGAGGAATCTTTCGGTAGAATTCGGGGGGGGGGGGGGGGTGGTGCAATGCTGCTCCCTTGCCAACAGCACCCTTTAAGCTCTTTTTCAGCCCCCCTGAAGACTTTACCCGTAGTCGTGCCAAGTCGCGCACATATATATGTACATGTCCCGCGCCTCCCCTGGAGGATGTAAAGAGAGGGGGAATCAAAAAAAACCATGGTATTCTGGCAGGCTTTTTTTTTTTTTTCTGGTGGCAGGGGTCCGAGTAGAAAATAAAAAAATAAAAAAATGGGCGTGAAGATGAAAATGAAAAACAAAAGTCGTGGTGTTTAGGGATGGTATATTATCCCCCCTAACAATAATGGAATAATGGGGAGGCACCCGAGAGAAAGAAAGAGCCAGAGGTGAAAATCGAAAATCGAAAATCGGACATGTATATAAGTCTGTATATCGTGTTTTACGATGCGTGCCCGTGATACTTTTATGTTATTAAAAAGAAGAGGAGAGTCTATTCGGAGGGGAGGGGCACGGCATTTATCTACTCTCCAGTTCGTTGCTAAACACCCCGATGGAATTTTTAATTAGACGCCAGAACTATACACCCCATAGGACGCGACAAAAATCGAGAAGACCGCCAAGCCGCCCATCTCGTTCTCTCATGGCTCATCAATAGGTTCGTATCATCAGACGAAAACGTTCCCCTCCCATCCAGGCGAACCATCACCCGCATCACCCGCATCACCCGCATCACAAGCTCATGAATAGAGCTTTTTATCAAAAGTGTGCAGGCTATGGACGTTACCCTCCGCTTGCGCGCTAGGACTCCTCATCTCAAACCGTACCGTGCCGTCCAGGACACCCTGGCGTAGCTCTCGCAGGTTCTTCACCCCGATATCTTGAAGTGAGTGCTGCAAACCTGCAACGAGGTACGGCACAAATTTTGTAACAGATCTGCTCGGAGGATCTTTGTTAGTCATGTTTCGCGGGATTAGGATTGGAGCGACTGCTGGGAACGAACCCTCGATCAAGGACGGAGCCGGATACCCCTTGTGCTACAAGCAACCTGTCTCCCTCAGAGAAGTATCTTGCAGTGCCTGCGTTATTCTTCTGGCTGTTCTTTCCGCCAGAATCGGCCTTCTTGTCCTCCATGGCGTCTATGCTGCCCATACCTCGGTATGCTTTGACCAACTGTCCTTCACGGCTAACAAAGTAGTTCCCTGGGGATTCGGTCGTTCCTGCGAGCAAACCTCCCATCATGACGGTCGAAGCTCCCAGCGCAAGACCCTTCACGATGTGTCCAACATTTTGAATACCGCCGTCCGCAATGCATGGGACCCCAAAACGCGACGCGAACTGCGTGACGTTATAGACGGCGGCTGCTTGTGGGCGTCCAACGGCCATGACTTCCTGAGTGATACAAGCACTACCGCTTCCCATACCAATGCGGAGCCCGTCAGCGCCAGCAGCAATAAGTGAAGCTGCTTGGTCACGAGTGACGACGTTGCCAGCGATAACATCCAGATCAGGGTATCTGTTCTTGATGTAGCGAATCATCTCGACCTGGTAGATACTGTTGCCCTGGCTGCTGTCTAAGATCACAATGTCCAACCCCGCATCCACCAGCTTCTGCAGTCTCTCCTTGTCATCTGGCCGGGTGCCAATAGCAGCTGCACAGATGAGTTGTTTGGAATGTGGAAGTTTCGAGGCTAGGGGATAATGGAGGTTCTTCATCAAGTCGGACCGGGACAGGAGGGACACGAGATTGCCGCTTTCGTCAACAATAGGAAGTTTCCCCTTCTTCGACTTGCTGAGGACTGAATTTGCCTCGGCGAGAGTTGTGCCAGACGGAGCTGTGACGAGGTCTGTGGACATGACAGCTGTGACGGAATCGTCAAGGCTTGGGTGAAACTGGATGTCGCGGCTGGTGATGATGCCAATGAGTTTGGAGCGAAGGTGGCCATCCTCTAGTGTATGGTTGGTGACATGTCAGAAGTAGAACACCGAAAGGACTCCCGTTACATGCGAAGGACAAGAATGAAATGGGCTTTCTCAGATAGCTAGAAAATTGATCCCCAAGGAGTTGCCACCGTTACGGATGAACGAAAGTTTAAGTTTTTTTTATTAATCATAGAAAGCCTGGTGAGATAAAGGCGAAGGGCTTTTGGGTGACAGAACTGCTGAGATGTAACATGCGCTTACCAGTAACAGGAAAGCCCCCAAACCCCCACTTTTCCTTTAGCTGTTTAGCCTCTCCGACGGTGTTCTTGGGCCCCAAAACAACTGGATCCAGGATGAAACCATTCTCATATCTCTTCACTTTGCGGACCATCTCCGCTTGGTCCTCTGCGGAACAGTTGTGATGAATGACACCGAGCCCACCGAGAAGGGCCATGTGGATGGCCATGGAATGTTCAGTCACAGTGTCCATAGGCGAAGAGACGAGTGGAGTCTTGAGGGAAATGCGCTTAGTAACGGGTGTGTCCAGAGTGACGGCAGAGGCTGGGAAACCTGACTGGGAGGTCAGCTTTAGGAATTTGTAATTCTGCAGGCCGGATGCCTAAGCCAGAGCCAGGGCTTATTCCCCCAAAAAGCCGCTCCGGTGGAATATGGTGGATTTGGCTCTGGGGAAGATCGCAACACAGAGACCCTGACAATTGACGTTGAAAGCGTACTTGATAAGAGAATGTCCGCACGTACCAATATAACCAGGTAGAACCAAAAAGTCGTTATATGTCAATCCCCCGTTCTTGCTGGAATCCAACAAGGACGTCGCGTCTAACCCATCCCGAGAGTTATATTCAGTCTTGAGTACGTCCAGCGCATGGGTATAGTCGAGAGCTTCGATCGTTGGTAGGAGAGCCGGCCCAACACCGGCCAGGTCCCCGTTTGTGGCAGGCATTCTAACGGGTCACAACAGGATATACGGATAAAGTAGCAGTTTTTATTAGGTGGAAGGAAAAGCGAACGAAGGATAGAACCTTTGCTGCGGGTCGAAGTCACCTTCTCCCAAGAAAGAAAAGAAAAGCCACGAAGGAACCGAAATGTGCGAAATTTATTGTGGGCGAGGTGCTAAACCGAATACAGGTGACGCGTGGTCAGGTGGGCAGCCACACGGAATACGGCAGACGGCAGGGACCTCAGTCGCACTCAAACACAAGTTGATGTGATAAGAGTATACCGATTATATCAATGAACATATGTGATTATGGGCGAGCGGTTCCGAAGTCCCCTCTGCTGTCTTTCAAAGCATCGGGTTCCCCTGGGCTTGTTGTCTTATTAATTACATGTAGTGTAGTGCATCGTGGTTTTTCTGGCTTTTCTACGTCAGTTGATAGTAACCAAGCGAAGTTACCGCCCTTTCCCGATTAGGCATATTGTTGTCCTATGATGCCAAGACTGTTTCGCATAACACGCCATTGTCGGTTGCCCGGGGTCCAGGCAAACTTCATCACGAACTTTGTACTTACGCCATTTGTATTCTGCCGTTCTTCTCTTGCAAGCCTTTGCGGTGACTGGAGGTCTTGGTGCTTCGAGATACTTGACCTTGCGCTGTGCGCTTTAATCCCTGCCCGAGTGGGCTTTATCACCTTGAGGCCGAATCTCAATCGTCGCCGTTCATTAGAAGCGCATGGTCGACCGCCGGCCCCACTATCGGACCCATAACTAGGCCGTCCTCCTCACACTGGGGCCACTACAAGCCCGGCTTGATTCACTTTTCAGCTAACATCGCCGCCATCCTTCGACGTGATGTATCTCCAACACCCGCTCCGGCAAACACACGCTGCCAATTACTCCCTTCACTCGTCAAGCCCTGGGCGCCAGCCATCCATCGCGTCTTCCTCGTCTTCTTCATCCTACTCAAACTCTTCCAATCCATTTCCAGCGAGTCGCACTAGTACTGTGTCATCGACAACATCAAATAGCCACCGTTCTATTGGTGCGGGGCACAAGCGTGGCATCAGCGAAGCGTCAGGACTGTTGCAAACTATGGAGGTGGAGGGGTATGTTAGCAGCAATGAGTCGAGCCCTGCAGGAACGTACAAAAGCGTTCGTCAATCTCTTCGGCCTCTGCCGCAACTCCCTACAGCGCCATCACAAACGCAGAGGGATCCTCAAGGTTATATCCGTGCGGGCAGCATAGACTCCGACAGGAGGCCACAGCTAAATGGAGGGACTTATACTGCCGTTTCTTTGGAGCACATGCGGCCGACTAGCCTGGCCAGAGTCGACTCGGTTACCCTAACTTCCACCTCCCGATCTCATCACGCGCACAGCCACTCCTACTCATATTCGCATGCTCCTATGGTCATGACGGCACCAGAGCTCCAGAATCTCCAGAAATCCTCAACGAGCCACCTCCGCACGCTGTCTCGATTAACGCAGGATGACTCAGGAGGGGATTTCTCCATTACATCTCCAGCTCAAGAAGTCACCGGCCTGCATGGACGCCGTCGGCTACAGAGAACTGGCTCAACGAGGGCTAGTAATGGGACGGTTGGCATGAGTAACAGCCGGGGGGGTTGGAGTGGAGGAAACTGGATGGACAAACAGCGACAGTTCTTACAGGCATATGAGTATCTCTGTCACATTGGCGAAGCGAAAGAGTGGATCGAGGACGTAATCCACAAACCTATTCCACCAATAGTGCAGCTGGAGGAAGCGTTAAGGGACGGTGTTACCCTCGCGGAGATTGTGCAAGCACTGAACCCTGGTCGTCCTTCCCGGATTTTTAAACATCCTAGACTGCAATTTCGACACTCGGATAATATTGCACTATTCTTCCGTTTTCTGGCGGAGATGGAGTTACCGGAGCTATTCAGATTTGAGCTTATCGATCTGTACGAGAAAAAGAATATTCCAAAGGTCATTTACTGTATCCATGCGCTCAGC
This sequence comes from Glutinoglossum americanum, assembly GCA_020080175.1. NCBI lineage: Eukaryota > Fungi > Ascomycota > Geoglossomycetes > Geoglossales > Geoglossaceae > Glutinoglossum > Glutinoglossum americanum. Next base: position 166,791 of record JAGHQL010000030.1, on the reverse strand, counting down.
TGGCTGCTCTACCGGAAAGGGGTTGTTGACTTTAGGATTGGCAATCTCGTCGGTCAGCTGGAGTTTGAACATCACGAACTAGAAGAAATGCAGAAGGGTCTGGACAAGGCAGGTGTGAGCATGCCGTCGTTTTCGGGCATGAGCGCGAATTTTGGCGCGGAGCCGGAACCGGAACCTCTAGAGAGCGAAGAGGATAGAATCGAACGCGAACTTGCAGAGAACGAAGAGATTATCTTGGACTTGCAGGCACAGATTCGTGGTGCGGTCGTACGGATACGACTAGGAAACACAATGCAGGCACTGTGGGATTCAGAAGATTGGCTCGTGGATCTACAAGCCAGGATCCGGGGCGAATGGGCAAGGCAGATTTTCGAGTATCGAATTGGTATGCAGCGGTTTACGGTTAACCTGCAAAGTGCGGTCAGGGGCTTCTTGGTACGGAGAAGAGAACAAAAGAGAGAGGACTGGTGGAAAGGGAGGGAGTCAGATGTGATGGTTCTTCAGAGTCTGGTTCGCGCAAATAGAGCGAGGGCTGAGGTGCAAATGATTAAGACTAAGCTTAGGAGAGAACAACATGGTGTGAAGGAGCTGCAGGCCTCGATCCGAGGGGCTCTGCTGCGGAGTCGCCTAGTTGAGCAGGTTGAGGCATCGAGAGACGTGGAAGGTACCGTGGAGGGGTTGCAGGCGGCAATTAGGGGGGCCCTCGTTCGAGCGAGACTGCACGCGGATAGACAGGTGCTTCAGCATGAAGGGTCGATGATCGCCAAGCTGCAAGCTGCAGTTAGGGGCGCACTGTTAAGACAGCACGTGAAATCGGAACGTGCGGAATTGCAATCAATACCTGGTCTTTGGCGGGCGCTTCAAGCCCTGGTGAGGGGAGCCTTGAAGAGAGATGAGTTGAAATCTCTTAGGGGCCAGCTGAAACGCTACGAGGATCAATCAGTCAAACTGCAGGCCGCCGCCAGAGGGGGACTAGTAAGGAAGGAGGTTGAAGCGACGAAAAAGGACCTCGCGATTCACGATGAAAACGTGCGGATGTTACAGGCAAAGATACGAGGGTTGCTATTTCGAAGAAATCTCGCTTCTGACTTGAGCATGCTGAAAGCTCAGGAGGCCATGATCTCGAAACTGCAGGCATTTGCACGAGGGTGCTTGTTAAGAAGAGACAATCGCTCCTTCCTCTCAGAACTCAAGTTACATACCCCTGAAATCACCCGACTGCAAGCCCTCTCTCGGGCCATGTTACTACGCACTGAAGTTGGAGTTTTACTCGCCCGTCTCGAGGAGCATGAGGAAGCAATCCTTCAGCTACAGGCTGCTATACGAGGTCAGTTGGTGCGAGCGAAATTCGCTGAGAAGAAGCGGTTCTTCAAGGAGAATATGGAAAAGGTCGTGAAACTCCAGAGTTTCGTAAGGGGTAGGCTACAGGGCGAAGCATACAAGAGCCTGACGAGTGGCAAAAATCCACCTGTTGGGACCATAAAGGGCTTTGTGCATTTGCTAAATGACAGCGATTTTGACTTCGATGAGGAGATCGGTACGTTTCAGACCCCTTCGGCTTATTGGAATTGCGAGTATACTGATAACATAATAGAGTTTGAGCGGTTACGGAAAACGGTTGTGCAGCATGTTAGGCAAAATGAATTGGCCGAGCAATATATCGATCAACTGGATATCAAGATTGCGCTGCTCGTCAAGAACAAGATCACTCTGGATGAAGTTGTCAAACACCAGAAACACTTTGGAGGACATGTCGGCAGCTTGCTGAACAACGCTGAGATATCTTCAAAAGACCCATTCGACCTCAAGGCACTCAACAAGAACTCGAGAAAAAAGCTCGAACACTATCAGCAACTTTTCTTTGTACTTCAAACGCAACCCCAATACCTCGCAAGACTCTTCAAGAGAATCAGGGAGCACGCCACCGCGGAAAAGGATTGCAAACGTATTGAGACGTTGATGATGGGCTTGTTTGGCTACGCACAGAAGAGACGGGAGGAATATTACCTTCTCAAACTTATCGCTAGGTCGATTAAAGAAGAGGTGGATGGATGTGCAACCGTGCAGGATTACCTACGAGGTAACTTCTTCTGGGCGAAGCTATTGCAAGGCTATATCCGCTCGCCGCGGGATCGAAAGTTCATGCGGGATTTGTTGGGTCCACTACTCAGGGAAAACATCGTCGAGAACCAGGACCTCGACCTTGAGAGTGATCCTCTACAAATTTACCAATCGATAATTAACAACGAGGAGCTCCGTACGGGTCAGCGGAGTCGTCGCCCTCTGGATATCAAGAGGGAGGAAGCCATTAGAGATCGTGAAACACGAGAGACGTTTGTTCATCACCTGCAGGATCTCCGAGACATCGTAGATCAATTTCTCGGTGCCCTAGAAGACCTCCTGCCCAAAATGCCCTACGGGATTCGCTTCATCGCCCAGCAGTCCTTGCAGGCTCTCGTTGCAAGGTTTCCCCACGAGAATCAGCACCACCTATTGCAAATCGTGGGACATTGGGTGTGGAAGAGCTATCTCCAGCCTGCACTGACGCAACCAGAAGCGTGGGGCCTTGTGGAAAAAGGGCTTGCGCCATTACAGAAGAGGAATCTTGGAGAAGTCGGGAAGCTCATTCAACAGGTGGCGGTAGGGAGGCTGTTTGGTGGTGAAAGCTTGTTTTTACAACCACTAAATAACTACGTCACGGAGGCTATTGAGAGAGCCGGTGAAATATGGAGAAATTGTGAGTATCTTTCCTTCGGTCGTAGGGCGTCTCTTGTGTTAGGAATCTTATCTAATCGGACACCTTAGTGATATCTGTCCGGGATGCTGAAGCGCAATTCGACATTGACGAATTCAATGACTTGTATGCGCGACAGAAACCCACACTCTACATCAAGATGACGGACATTTTTGCTATCCATCAGCTCGTTGCTGGAGAGATAACCCATCTCTGTCCCAGCAAAGACGATATGCTTAGGGAGCTCGTGCATGAGCTGGGAAGCGCAAAGAACAATGAAGTCGAGATGAGTGGAGTAAGCACGGCAGAGATCAGCCTCACACTTAATCCAAAGCTACATGATATTGAAGGTATGTCACTTTGCTAATATCCCCTATGATGGAGCAACAAACTGATGAATGCTCTAGACCCGGATGCCGATATCAAGGCTCTATTCATGGAGACTAAGCGTTGTATTCTCTACATAATTCGCATTCAATCAGGCGCTAACCTCATGGAAATCCTTGTTAAACCCATCACTATAGAAGATGAAGACAAGTGGCACTCCCTGCTTCGCGAGGAATTTTCAGGCGGGAGGAAACGTGGTGCTTATTCAGACGCTTATACTCTCGCTGATATCACCTCCATGTCCTATTCGGAGCTCAAACGCACAGCGCTGGAGAATATTGTCGCATTAGAGCAGGCTGGCGGGATCACCAGGCACAATCACTACCAGGACCTACTCAATGACATCGCTGTAGATATACGCACGAAACACCGGAGGCGCATTCAGAGACAGAAGGAGCTAGAGGGTGTGAAAGCGACCCTGGGCAACCTTAACGAGAAGTCTGTATGGCTCGAGCAGCAGCTCAAAAGCTACAATGATTACATTGAGCAAGCTATGGTTACTTTGCAAAACAAGAAGGGGTAAGCTCACCCAGTACCCCTCCAACCCTGGCCGTAACTGCCCTTCCTCATACTAACGAATTACGCCAGCAAAAAACGATTTCTCGTTCCATTCACTAAGCAATACAACCACGTCCGAGAACTCCAACGCTCCGGCCGCGTCCCAAAATTCGGCTCCTTCAAATACAGCGCCCGCGCCCTCGCGGACAAGGGAGTTCTAGTCTCATACAAGGGCTATACAGAGCGGCAATACGACAAAATCAATTTAACCATTTCTTCGGATGAAGTGGGCGTCTTCTTTATTGAAGGGAGCATGGGGAGCATACAGATACCCGGGGCAAGCGCGCAGGTGCCCTTGGATGATCTGTTGCAGGCGCAGTTTTGCAATCAAAAGTTTATGAATCTGTTTGAGGGGTTGTTGAGGCTAAACGTTAACTTGTTTTTACATCTGCTATTCAGGAAGTTTTATAGGGACGAGTGAGAGAAGGAGAGAAGGAACAGGGGAGGTTATGATTTTTTTTTCTTTCCTTTCTCCTTGATCATCTCTCCGTTTCCATAGCGTGTTTCTCCTCTTCACCTCTTCTCCCCTTCCCGTTTTCGTTTTCTGGCTTTATTGCATATAGGATTATTATTTTATTTTGTTGCACGACTTGCGTTTCTCCGGGTGAGGGTGGCGCGGGTTTCAACTCCTTATTACATTTTCACCCGCTTTTCATGGGAACCACGACACTAAACGTTTTTTGTTCTGGGTGGAAAATGGGGTTTGTTAGAGCAAGTTTCGATTCGACACGACATGGCTTCCTTCCTCCCTCGCTCCCTTTCTCGGGTTAAATAGTTTAGGTTTTCGGTTCGTTGTGTATATTTTACTTTTTTTTTTCTTTTAAAGTAGTATTTAGGAAAATAGGAAAGTAGGTTATCTACATACTGGGTTTTGACGTGTAGTGGTGGCATAGACGCCCGTTCCAACTAACTGGCTAGCATCTGGTGAGATTTTAGTTCTGCCGTACCTCATCTTTCCAACCTTCCAATATGATCCCTCTCGTTTAGCATTATCTCATCGCTATCATTCGGTGATTGACGTATTGGGTTGTGGTTCCTTGGTGGTAGAGAGATTGGGAACCGTCGATTGCTTCCGCTGATGCCGAAATGAGGGAGAGAAGGGGCCTCGTGGTTGGTTGATCTCTTTTCGCTTCTAGGAGAGGTGGAAAGCCCGTATGGGGAATATCCGAATATTGATGCGCATCCCCCGTGTGGTGGATAAAGATGTCTTTGGGATTGATGAACCGGATGCGGAGCTAGAGCATGGCTCTGGATCTCATCAGGAGTCCTCCGCTCTACCGTCATTCCAATGTTTGTTCCGCAAAAATCAAAACAACATAAAATATAGTTATCACGACGTTAACCTATCTCCATCCACCCCCTCCTCTCTCTTCCTCTTCCCGAATAAAAATTCTACGTAAGCTAACCGCCGACCCCGAGCAAAACTGACAGCGTCCTGAGCCAGTCCAAACGCCAACCCAAAAAGCAAACCGGATTTCGCAGTCCTCGCCGCCGTTGGGAGCGGGAAGCGATCTTAATCACCTCGCCGTCAGTAATTCAACGTTGCAGCGCATACATATCTAGTAAGCCGGAAGTATGGAAGGAGAAATAAAAGACTTACTCCACGCACTAAACCCCCCCGCAACGCCCAAACCCGCAACAACCGTGCTCAAAAAATCCCCGCCCCTCCCGCGCCCGTACCTCAGCCTATCCACTGCCTCCTCAATAATCACAAACATGCCCGCCCACCACCCGATACGGAACCCCATGCGCGCACCCTCCTTCAAGCCGCCCAGCGCGACGTGGTAGTTCTTAGACTTGTGATAGAGGTACCAGCCCGTCGGGGTGGTGGGGAGGCGGTGTGCATTCTCAGCACGAAAGCGGAGACCAGCGTTGCGGGAGCCGTGGGAGAGGCCGAGAGAGGCGCCGGCAATGGAGGAGAGGATTAGGGAGAGAGGGAAGCGGAACTGGAAGGGGAGGGAAAGGCGGGCGGAGGTTGGTTCGGTGGGAGGGGCAGGGAATTGGTCTTCGGGTTGGGATTGGGATTTTTGGGGGCTATGATGGAGGGGTTGAGAAGAGGCTGTAGGTGGTGCTGGCATTGTCCGTGGTCGAACGGATGCCGGTGTTGATATTGCGGATGAAGGCTTGATGTTCCATTTCTTTATTGAAGTTTTAATCACGTGTGCACGCGATAGAAGCAGCGCGTCACCCGCTTCTCTTTTATCTTCTCTACCAAGTGATAAAGAACAAATACATCCACAAATAGACACATCCGGCATATGAGCAGCACCCGTCGCTCTAGATACCAAGATGCCACGCAATACTGCCCCAGATGTTCGTATTCTTTGATCCCTTCTGAGAAACTTCTCTAGCTGACTTGGTTCACAGGCTATAGACCCTAATACCCTCACCCTCCGCTTAAAAAACAACACCATGACGGTTCTACTCTTTGCAAACCCACACACACCCATCACCTCCCTCAAATCCTCCCTCCTCACCTCCCTCACATCTATAAACCCTGACACCCTCCCTTCCTCCCTCACAACCCTCCCTACCGACCCCGAAGACCTCGTCCTCGGCGTACCTATCGACCCCAACGACCTTCACAGAGGCTGGGTGAAACTCGCAATTCCCGAGCCGAAATCTAAATCAAGGTCTGGGAGGAAGAGCGGGAGAAGTGCGCTTAATGCAACGGTGCATGCGGCGGGTTTGAAGGATGGGGGGATCTTGTCGTTTCGACTCCGCTCTGAGAGGGAGAGGGAGAAGGCTAAGAGGGAGGGGAGAGAGGACGAAGTGATGGAAGATGAGGCTGAAGAAGAGGATGAAGAGGAAGTGGAATTGGAGGAAGTGGAGGAAGAGGAATGGGATGTTGTGCTTCCGCTTTATGAGGATGAGGTTAGTCAGACTTAGATAGATAAGGCCGTGATCTTAACGCATAGAAAAGGAAAGGAGAGACCCGGCGACTAGCCCAGCCAATCTCTATCCATCATCCAATATCTCGAGCAATAAATAACCACCCACTACATCCCCATCGCTTCAAAGCTCCCAACCCCTCTCTCCTCCCTTCCCTCACTCCATAACCAGGGAAAAAAAGAAACTCAAATCCCTACTTTCCCTAACCCGGAAAGCTATGGCCATATCGCCACCGCACCACTACCACCACCCCTCCACCTCGATATCAGAACATAGCGCATCATGTCAAAGAAGGCCCCAACCCCGAAAATCCTACCAACCAGCCGGATCCTCAACCAATACCGCGAACCATCCTTCCCGCCGACCCATACATACATAAAACATACAGAAATACATACATACGTACACCACGCCGTGTAACCCGAATACATATGTATACATCTTACTAACGACATACACAGGAAAAAAAACCCAACCACCAACACGTAAATCTCATCCCGGCGGAAAAAGAAAAAACCGAGACGAACGGGATATTTTTTTTTTCTCTCATCCCTCATCATGACCTAATTTTCTCCTCATCGAAAAGCCGTTCGCCGGTTTTTGCTTAGTTCGCGGCCCGCTTGCTTGCTTCGTTGTTCGACCTTCGGTTAGAAGTCCTCCTCCCCGAACATCTTCGCCTGGCTATTCCTCTTTTAGGACCGCCGGCTGACGGGGATGCGATGCGCTCTGCATGTGGAGTATGGTCGCCCCCGTCTGTTGGGCGGGCGGTGTAGGGTATTCGGCCTTGGTGATGGCGGTGGCGGTTATTGGGAGAGGGGCACGTGTGTGTATGTGGGTTGGGGATGCAGATATGTAATGTTGTGTGTTTTGATTGACAGGCATAGCGTTCCTGTTTGTAGGCCTCGTGCATTATGGGTTTTGCCGTGCTGTGTCCCTTTGCTTATTTTAGCCGTTCCCGGGGGGGCATGGGAGGGGTTGAGATACTAATGTTAATGCCAGTTCGTCCCAGAGGGGAATTGGACAGTTTGATGCGAAGAGGTGGTGGGAATAGATATCTACTGCCATCCCTGTAGTCTGGAGAAGAGACGAACACGGCATCTAACTGCAAACCGCCTTATCGATTTCCTTTTCCTTGGGTGATAGGATGGCATATGCACGACTGTCTAAGTTAGGTCTACGTCGACTAGTTACAACACTAGGTGTGGGAGAAAGGGACATGAGTGGCGCAAGAAAGGAGGTTTCACCGTTTTTCTTCTTCTTCCAGACTGCAAGGCATACGGGATACCGATGCTAGGCTAGCAACATGGATAAGATGAACAGCCATGATGATGCCCCGCTTTGTTTTCCTTGGGTTTTGACGTTAAAATATCATCTCGTGGACTTCGTGAGCCTTCGTGAAATGGAAAAACAGGATAATGAGTAGGAAATGAGAAGAGGCCCAAAAAAAATTATATGAAAAACAATTGCTCCTCCCCCCTAAATAAAAACAACACCATTTGAAAGCCAAACCCCGTACCCAATGCGAATTCCCCCATAGTTGTATGCTGACGGATTGAGAATAGAGCAGGGAAAGGGACACAAATGAAGGAAGATTCTGGATCAATTTCTCTTAAAAGGGCCGGTCTAGAATTAGAGACGCGTATCGTTCAGTAGTTTATTTTTCGAAAAAATGAAGTTCCGGGGGAAAAAAGAGCAGGTTTTTTTTTTCTAATTATTCATCCCATCACAACCCCCCAAAAATAGACTCGATGAAATCGGAGCAAGGAAACCCAGTTGCCACCCACCTAGCTTCACCTAACTCACTCAACTCACATCTCCTGCGAACTAAAGAACGAATTCGTAAGCGGATCGTTATTGTTGCTGCTCGAATATTCAGATACTGCCCCGCTAGTGTTCGATGACGGATCGCAGAAAAAGGGCTCCCCGCTATACGGTGTGGAGACACCGACGATGTCCTGGAAGAGGAATGGAGGGCGTTCTCGCTTAATGTGAGGTCGCTGCTGCTGCTGCTGCTGTTGTTGCTGCGGAGCAGTTGTGTGAGTAGTGATGGGAGGGCCGTCGTAATAAGTCCAAGTCGGGGGGTCACATTCTGTCAGCGTCGGGGGAGAACAAACACGGGTATTCTGGGCTCTAGACGCGCGCTGAAGGTCCATGGAGGGGGAGGCCGCTGTGGTTGCTTTTTCAGATTTTCTAATCTTGTTGGATTTCCATATCTTCTTAGTGGACTTCCCCGTCCGCCGTGTAGCGGAAGAAGCCTGTCTCTGAGGAGTAACCGGCGTCTCTGACTTCCCAATCTTTTTGTTCGTGGTGACTTTCCTATAGCGGGTTGTGGACTTGACGCCTTCGCGGATGGCTGATGGTTCAAGAACCCATATGAACCCTTTTGCCGAGTCGTCGCTCTTTTCTACTTTCGTAAACGCCTGTGCGAGGAATCAGACTGAACGGCTCTTTTTTTCAAAATGAGAAAAGGGATGGGAGGAGGAGGGCGTACCCCGTTCATCGATAGGTTGTGCCGGATGCTGTTCTGCCAGCCTTTCCCTTTGGCTTTGTTGAACTTTTCGAAAGTGTTGCGGAACCAGTCGTAGATTTCATTCAACACCATTTTATGCTCCGGAGTGCTCATCAGTGCTTTGTAGATGAGTTGGGCGTATGGCTGATTCCCCCCATCTTCTCCGTCTACGTCATCCCCAACGGCGCTTAGAGGGTCACAGTCCTCGGATGCTCGGTCCTTGCCGTCACTAGGAGATATCTGGACCTCTGGCTTGCCTACATGGCTTGAGGGAGCAGGGGAAGCACAGCTATACAGTCCATCCCTAGAGCCATAGCCGATCTGTAGGCGGTTGAAGGTCTCCTGGTCTTGCTCAGCAAGTAAACCGCCGCCTTCTATCGATCGAGAAGAAATAGCCATGTATGACTGATGTTTCTGTGGGTCCATTAGATAGGAGGATGGTGGATATGCTTCGGTGGACGGAACCACTGTTTCCATAGGAAGAACCATTCCGAATTCTGGTTGATAGCTTCGTGGGCATGTCAGGGATATCGCCTCCATACCATAGTCATTTGGGAAGCTATAATCATAAGATGAGCCATTCGCCATACGACCCTGGAAGGAATAGTCTATATTGGCATCGCAGTGTGCATTAAGGAATTCCTGAGAGGTCTGATAGTTTGGGTTGTTGTAGTAGTCGCAGAGCCCGGAGTAGCTGGGCCAGAGAGATGCTGGTTCGGCCATTTGCGTGGATGACTGCTCAAAACCTGAAGTTGTATCGAATTCACTGCCAACGAGAGTTGCTGATGACGGATTTACAATCGATGATATACTCATGCGAGGCTGGTCATTTGAAGCCGGAGATGGTGCTGACGATGGCCGTCTACGGAAATGGGAGCACATGTAATCAAAGCCAATGGCCGTGTCTTCGAAACGGTGTTGCGCTGGCGATTCCATGGTCGTGATTTTCACGAGTAGAGATGGGTTGCGAGAGAGGTGACCTCCACGCTGACGAGAGGACGGATATTGCAATAGCTTGTCTAACCCGGGAGGCCAGAGGATATCGCTGGATATACTAGAATCGGAGAAAATAAATGGATACGCGTAAGATATTCAGACGGGCGTAGATCCGCAGACATCGTAAGTGACAGGGACGTTCATTCCGTCCTGTCAGCTGAATGCAAGATGCCAGCACATCGGAGAAAGCTCCACTGGAACTGATTGTCATTGCGGGTGCAAACATCACATATCAACTCATCAGAGTCGCGTAGGTGGGCGTAATTCTCTGGTGAATGTAATGTGCTAATGCTTCGCTTGCCTTCAGGTACTTTGTAAGGGAAAACAGCAGTGCGTGAGAGTAGCATACGTGCGACCTGAATTTCTGCCAGAACTGACCCATGTACTTCACTAAGGATCCCGGCCTGTGGCACCGTGCTAGATGCAGATCGAGTAGGTTTCAGGCGTTCCAACGCCTCAGAAACCGACGAATGGCCCTACGCGAAGGCCTTCTATGGGTGTGGATGAAAGACGGGTAGCCACAGAGTAGACCACCCTGTCTCGTCATGCAGCCATCAGATCTTGCGCTGAACCCTGTTGGGATGTGAACAAGAGTCACAGAATGCAGCCCGGAAGGGCTACCGGGAATGTCGGTGGTAAGAAGGCTGACTGGGTATTGCCTGCTAGGCATTACATAGACAAGAAACAGCCCCACTAAAGTCCCGTTAGCCACTGTATCACTGTGCAAGGAACAGCAACAGCAGTTTACCCCAAACATACGCCCTTTCCGTTGCTCTACGCTTGTGCGCCCTGCCGGTTGCGTGAGAGTAGTTGGCATATCCGCCCCAATTTGCATACTTCTGGAAAAGAACAAAGGAAATATCTTGGGTGTATGGATACTCCAATGTCAAGTATCTATTGCGTCAACAATTTTCATCGAAGTAACCACGTGAGTATCGATCTGCAGCTATGGACCTTAACTTAGCCCTGGTGTGCACAATCTTAGCGGCAGAAAGTCTCAGTGTAGCCACCAGCGGCAACGGAGGTAGCTCCCGATACCAGGTGCGATTGGAACCAAAATCCAGTTACATGCGAAAATGCTTCCTGGGTACGCATTAGAATGTAAGTATCAGGTCCGCTGGAAAGCTTGGCTCTAGAAGCGATAACCGTTGGGGTAGTTCACCATCTGGTGGGCTTTGGTGGGACAAGCATGACACTAGATAGAACACGATATAGCTAACCTGGTATGAGAGCAAAGATCGTACGTGTTATAAGATATAAGGCAATTGCTGTAGCGGATGGAATTACATCAGGTGGTCGTCGACCAAAATGATGTCTGCTGAAGATAAGGTAATAAACAGTGCAGCCCCGATAACCACGAAGATTCTCCAAATCTTGTGCTGATGCTACCGCAAGCGCCCAACACGGCGTTGCAAGGTAAGCGCACACATTGCCACAGGTTGGTAAGGGTCATCATATGCATAGCAAAACCATGGAATTTACACAACCCTGGAATGCAGGATTCATTTTCGATAGTAGATCTGATATATGATTGGTCAGTAATGAGACATCTTGCATGTGGGTCCTTGGAGCGCGAACCTTTTTGAATTGGAAATGCAGCTGTAGAATGCCCTGCAATTTTACCAAATAGGTTAGTGGTGAATATTCGGGAAGAGTGCCGGAGCGATCTCTCAGGGATCTTGGTTTAGTGACGCTTCGAGATAGCGGTACCTTACCCGATACAATGGGTGTGAAGAATGTTTAATATACCTTGTCAAAACTGCTTCTGAAGCCACGCTCTCGCTTCGCACTATAGTCCCACTCTTTATCAACGATTCGAAATGCGATATCTTCATATGGAGGTCCAGCGATGAACCTAATCAGACATGTATCCTCCTCTCCGGCGGGAGCAAAGGTTTGCCCTCTCCGTCGTCCGTTCTCACGCTCAATGCGATATGTCGGGGCCCTAGTTCTGTCGATAAGGTCGGGATAGAATATGTTGAATTTGTAGCCCTGAACTACTTTTGGTGGGGGATTGTCGTGGTCATAATGTGTTTGGTTGTATTTGTTCCACTCATAGCCCATCTGAACACGATTGAAATATCTCGGTTTTCGTGGTCTGTGCTTGTTGGCCCACAGAGGCTTCGAGGCTGTTGTGATGTCTTCTTCTCCTGTGAAAATCTCCTCATTTTCGCTGACACCACGCGCAACCTCCCGCTCGTAGAGTGCTTTTGTGGCTTGCGAGAAGTCGTCATTTAAAACTGCAGCAAATCGCGAAGATCCTGGAACTACAGGTTCTGACGTCTTGGGTGCAGAAATAGCAGAGGATTTTTCCGATGCGCGATGCCTCATAGGCACGAATCCCAACCTCAAGATCTTTCTTCGTTCGGCAGTCTGCGCAGATTGCATCAGCATGGTGGGCGGAGTTGCTGGCACACGACCAATCGGGGGAGAGCAGAAGCGAGAGTGCAGCTAGACTTACCAGTTTCTGCAAGAACGCCTCCTCATCCATTGAATCCAAAGCCTTGTCTTCGTATCTCAATTTTAGTAGAGGCTCTGGGTCAATATCTCTAGAGTACGTCGCTGCCATAACCGGGGCGTCCTCTGCGGAAGAAGCCGTGTCGCATGGGTTATCTTCGACTCCACCTTGTTCCTCCACAGCCTTGGGTCCACCAAGGATCAATTGTAACTTACAGCACACGCTCTCTGCTTCATCCCGCTGCTGCCGGCGTAATATCTCTAACCTGCCATCAATTACCGACTGATACACCTTCTTCAATTTCGCCTTCGCTTTCCACACAATTAAACTTCGAAGTAGCTGCTCCCAGTAGTCCACATCGATAGGCTCGTTTGATTGAAGTTTCTTGTTAATTTGCGTTTCCAGCGTTTCCAGTTCCTCGTAAGACTTTGGGCCAAGAAGCCGGTCGACGTCGGCAGATACGGAGCTGACGGCTCGGCCTTCGGGGGCGCTGGCTTGGGACTTCTGACGTCGATCTTTGCAAATAACCTTCATTGTCTACAAAAACACGTTAATGAACAGATGATAGCCTAACTGGGTGCATCAGAACTCACGTTCCAATAATCCCTGTTATTGCGATTTGTCTCTAATGAGATGTAAGTATCGATGTTCTTCTCTAAGTCAAGTAGTTGAGAGTCGCCTAAGCCCTCAAAAACACCGTCGGGATCGACAATATCCAGGTCGGCGTCGTCAATCTCATCATCTAATGGGTCCCTCTCAGGGTCGATTACCCGCAAGGTAACAGCGAGCCAGTCGATCGGTTTCGCCCTTCCTTCTTTGACTCGAATCTCTGCCTTTTTCTTTGCTTGCTTTAAGACGAAGCTGTCTTCCTGTGAAACCCACTCCCGCATTTGTTCGGCCTCTTGAATCTGATTCAGACGAGTCCTCTCCTGAGTAAACCTTTCTTGCTTCCTCCTTTCTGATATTTCGTCTGTCTGGCCATCATCGGCATCATATCTCCGACGCCGATAAGGCTTAGAACCTCCTCCCCGCCGCCCATCTCTTCGCGGTGAATGTGATCTGGATCTAGCTCTTTTCCGACCGGGTGATAACCCTCTTCGATCTGCCTCCATAATCTGAATGGGACGTTGGGTATCAAATTCGCAGAGATGCTTAATTATGTTGGTATCGAGGAACGTTAAATATTTTCATTGCCGCCTCTAGGTCTTGGCACCTGTCACGATGCACACTACATAGTCAAATAAAGTAGTTACCTTCTACAGGATCTGGACACGCCGGCCGGCTAGGCCTGGATTTTCCAGGGTTGGATACTCTACTTAGTTTTAGGGAGGAAGGCGATAATTCTAATTATTCCACTGGGAGGCTGAGAGGATCCTCATAATGGGGCCAGCCCGGCGTGTCCTGACATGCATGATATTAGTGCTCCTACTTTTCGGCTAATCTAAAGCGGCGCAATACTTTCGGGAATTTAGAATATCAAGACGTGCAAATGTCTGACCATTCAACTGAGGTGACCCAAAAACGTTGTACTCTTTGTCAGTATGCCCTCCCCTGTCTAATTGACCAATTTTTCATTCTATGGCTCCTGTTAGATAAGTCAAGGCAGGGCACAATCATCTGCTTTACAGTCATTTCATACCTTCATCGCTGTCGGCTACCAGCATGTTAGTAACATAAACACCCACCGTTTCATTCCCTCGCTGTTCCGCATTCATGCTATGCAGTGTTTGCTGGCCGTTACCCTAGCTGGGATATTTCTGTACAACCCCCTCTGGGCCCACATCCTTCTAGAAACCATCAACCCCTCCCCCCTGTGCCCCGTGACGCTGTTTGTTTACTGCCAGGTTCTGCTCCTTCTCGTTGCACCAGTGGCATAACGATGAGAGATACCTCACTAAGACTAAAGGCCCTCTCGGGAGTTTAGCGGAAGTAATGACACAGTTTCCTACCACCGGGTCGCTATCTTTGATGCTGGCGAGTATCGTACGTCATTCTAGTTGACCCCCGACGGATGCACTGCAGCACGGCTGTAGCTACCATAGATAGGGGCCAGCTTATGGCTATACGGTCCGACGTCCCCGCAGCTTTCATCCGCCCCACTTGGCGCATCTCCCGTAATCCTTCCAGCAGGTACCCGGTGAGCGGGTGATGGAAGGATTCTAGAAGACCAGTTATACCCATGCAGGCACTCTGCCCCCGAGTTGCTCGCCATCATGTATGATGAGCCATGCACAGGCGTGCATGCTGGTTAGGCATTAAGGTCCTATGTAAATGAGGGATCTAGATCTATACTCCGCTTTAGTCTGATTGCGAACCTACATGCATCTAAAATCGGGAACTTGGGGTCAGCCTCGTAAAATCACATGCAATGAATGGTCGCCGATACGATGGCTGCATAACTACAGAGCTTCTCGTGAATACTTTTAATTTACGGCTCCTTGGTGGCGTTGGCGGTAGATGCCTAAAGGCGACCAACGACGACCTCTCCAAGACCCCGCGTGCCCCACCCCATTTCCTGATTGTGACCGGATGGTTTCTCGGCATAGTCATAACAATAGCCTAACTCAGCCCAAATACTTCGAGAAACCATCTTTGGTGTCACATTGACGTATTGCGGTGGCCTAAGTGGGCTGATTCTACCAGAAATAAATGACGTGTACAGAGTTTTCATACATGCGTTATGAGCACAGTCCCCACACCCATGACCCTTGGAAAACAAATAAAAAAGTACCGTGACATCAGCACCATATTGACCAGAACGATGCGGCAGAGATTAAGCCGTCGAAGATAGGGAGTTTGGCAGTAATGCAACCAAGGAAATCCAGTCCTTTCAGCCCCAGAAAGAGGAAATTCATGAAGATTCATCACCTAGCCAAATGCTATGCGGTGGGGAAGGGCCTTGTGATACGCAATTTCGCCAGTGAAAGACCCAAAAGTCAAGAGCTGAAGCGACTCTAGGGGTACCCGGTAGAGTGATCCTAGAACATGTGCTCATACTGCCCAGTCTACCTCCCTGCTGTATGTCTCGGGGCCAGGAAAGTTACTTCGCCCGACGTGACTACTTCCTCCCCAGGCTCTATAACGCGAACCCTTCTCTCGTTCCTATCATCGCCATTGACCAAACGATCCCTGACGCCATCTCTCTCGCCCCTCAGAAGCCCCCTCGCCTTCCTAACCGCTCTACTCTCCCCAGCAACTTTCCGGTCAAGCCTCGCGAACCCCATTCTCGCCTCCCATTCCTTCAGCTGCTTTTCCTTTTCTGCCTCCTTTTTCCTCTTTTGCTCTTCATCTTCGAGTATCCTTTCCTCGCGCCTCTTCCCAGGAAGACAGTCATGCAGACAACCACTCCCTGGGCAACAACCCTCGGCGGCAGGATCCTTGAACCAGGCCCTGATGCATTTGTCGTGCCCACCATGACCGCAGCCTTGACACCAACTCCACCGCCCGCCATGTCCGCGCTCCATACACACAATGCACCCATCCTGCAGATTGCCACACTTCTCGCAGACCCAGCTACTTCGCTTAGTCCGCACGTTCTCGAGAGGCTTCTCACAATACCCGCATCGGAAACCGAAGTAGTGGTTGCGGATCGCGGGATCGATTATATCGCCGAAGCCACCTCGGCATGCCAGCTTACGGATGAAAGCAGTATCTATGAGAAGCTGGTGAGGAATGAGCTGCTTGATGTAGAGATAGAGGATCTCTTCGGCACGGCCATGCTCAAAAGGAGGATGGAGGGGGGAAGTCAAGAGGATGATGGAGGCCGCGGTTTGCATGTCGCCGGCGTCTGCATAGAACTCAACTGTCTCTTCAATTATCGACTGGGCTGACCACGGAAGTTCCGGTACTGATGAATCGGTAGGCTCGGTAGGCTCAAGGACGAAGTCCTCGGCAAGGAATCCGTCGTCTAGGCCAACGGCTTGCGGTTGTGAAGGCGACACCCAGGACTCAACAACATCGTCCGGATTCCCTAAATGCTGGTGTGGCCCACTTAGCCTGCGCCAGCCGTCATCGCGGTCAGGAACAATTGTCCCGCTCGCTGCCATCGCGTCATCTATGACTAGGCGTGCAGGATCGCCGTCGATTTCACGAATCGGTACGGGTTTATGATTCCTCGGTGCGATCTTAGAATCCATCGAGCTAGAGGCTTCTGAAAAGCCATGGTTAGCGTAACTCTCTCGGCTAGAGCTAGAAGCATGCGTGGGCAGATGATAAGTATCCTCAACCTGGTTCTCTCGTTCTCCATGAATTGGCGCTAAGAACATCGGGAAGCTCTCTGTTGACCCAAGTTTTGCAAGCCGTGGTTGCGGAAAGTCCATTTTTGGAGTAAAAATCCGAGAACTGTGGGATGTCTCGAGAGGTTTGAACGCATCATCTAGAGGGTGGTTTATTCCGCCTCGATATCCTGGTTCCTCACCAACGAAGTCCTCGCCATAGTAATCTGGAAATAGAGGACGCAATGACTCTGCATCGCCGGTTGAGCTGATAGAATCGTCATTTCTAATCGACAGAGGATCGTCACCTCCGATACTCAGTTTGCTTCCGTGGGTGTTTTCTACATAGGTCTTTGAGTTAACGGTGCCATTGGTTTCCACATTCAACTGACCGTTGCTCGCCTTACTTTCTGAGTTGCCTCCTGAAGACCTCCCCCACAGAGCAGGTGGTAGAATAAGGGCATCCCCTTCTTGTAATACATCTAACTGGCCCATATCAAGTTGACTTCCGTCAAGGCTCTGCTGTGGTGAGTCCGGTAAGGGCCGCGCGAGTGGAGTAGCCATTGCAGATCCATCTGCATTTAGGTGGGACATGATTCGCATGCTGCGCTCTTTCTCAGCCGTTCCTGCCGCTAGCCTCTTCTCCTCTGCCTCAGTGATGGCTCTCTCTTCCATTTGTTCTTGCTCCTTGGCCTGTTCCGCCTCTGCTTCAAGCCGAGCCTTTCTTCTTTCGCTGGCTCTAATCTTCAGCTCTCTGCAAACAGCCTGCCCGATGACCCTCCATGTCTGTGCAAGTCTGTACATCCCACAGTACTTCGCCAAATCTGCGTTGCGCTCTGCAGCATCTCTAAAGCGATGATCTAGCCTCATATCTGATGGGTAGTCCACGAGGACACTGAGTCTGTAACGTTGGGTGAGAAACTTGAAGATCGCTTCGTCGGAAGTACCGGGGACGTGTGCAATAGCACCTATTTGCTTCAAATGAAACTTCTTCGACTGAGTCATCAATTCGTCCAACTTCAGTGGGGGCATGTTTGTTGATGGAGGAGTGTATCCCGAAGCCGACTTCGTTGACTTAAAGCTCGGCGTTCGGGCATGTAAACGCCTTGCTGAGGAACTCAAAAGACCTTCGTCTCCGCCAAAATCTGTGGTGTTCCGACTGCCGCTTGATCTCTCCCCGCTGCTTCCTCCACTTCTGTTTGCACCTTGAGCGATATTGGCGGCGCCTTCAAGCCCAGAGACTCGTCGCTTATGGCGCTTCTGTCCAAAGAATGCAATGTCTCCATTGGGAGCCCAATCGAACGCCATTAAGCTACGACGTTCTATTGGCTGTGGGGTGAAATGTATATCGGTCTGTACAAAGGTGCCATCAATCCCCACGGACCAGAGTAAGTCTTCAGAGCGCCACAGCATTCCCGTAACCACATCAGAATGACGGTCAATTTCCTGAACAGGAACGAAGCGCCGCTTGAGATCCCAAAGGTGCATTCGCCGGTCGTTCTCCCTGTATCCCGTTAGAATCTGTGTTGTCTCCCAGCCGCCTCCGCCTGGGGTATTCGTCGGTCTATTAGACCAGGCTACTGGTCGCCAAGCCAACTTGTTCACGGTCTGCGGTGCCCTCAACTGCCAACTAGGCTTTTGTCTTCGGTTCACAGAAAGGATATCCCAGATCTTAACGTTTCTATCTTCGCCAGCTGAGGCAAGATGTTTTCCATCTGGGTGATAATCAATGACCAGAACCCGGCCATTATGGGCAGCATGCCTGACCAAACAAGCATTATCCTTCCTAAAGTCCCAACGTTGTACACTCCCAGTATCTGTAGCGCAAGCAAATTCCATGCCATCGGTCGGCGACCACTTCACATCCCGCACCGCATCCGCTCGTGCACGAAATGAAGTTCTACTATTCCAACTCATGACTGATCTCTGTCCAGCCATATCTCTAAGGTCCCATAGCTTTACAAGCGTATCTGAACTGGCCGTGAGGCATAGCGCTCCTTGATGAGGGTTAACAGCGATCCGATGAACTTGGCGGGGATGCTCATGTAGTCGAATAAGCTCCACGCCAGGACGATTAAGGTCGAAGACTACCATTTTGCCACTCGAGCCAGCCGCCAAAATATAGGAATCAAAGTTTCCGTGAGACCACTTCAGGTCAACTGTAACGAATTGGTCCCTTGAGCGCACCGGGCCTCCAGTATGAGTGGAGGCATAGGAAGTGATCGCAGCACGGAGATTAAACTCCTCGCTACAAGTTGCGCCTGAGATTCGGATAGTCTTGAGAATATGATTACCCCCAAGGATAGCACAAGAACGATCAGGGGATATGTCGAAGCATTGGATAGGAATGCCAGTCTTATGGTTCGTGGTTTGCGAGGAGAGAGGGCTTTCAGAAGCAAGTCAGTGATGATTCTCGCAAACCTCTCCTAGCTAGCTGCTATGTAGCTCGGTCGATCTGCTTGTGAATCTCCTACGATAAAAGGTCACCACTTACCATGCTCGGGGGACACTTGTCGGAGCAAATCTCTCATTGATATCTCCCACACGCTGTGCCTGGGCGCTAGATGGTCTTGAGGCACCAAGAAGTGTTTGAGTGACACGCGAAAGCGCATTTGTCGCCCGGACACTATACCTTTGCGGCGGTAGAGGCGGTGCAGGGGGAGGTGGTGGTGGAGAAGGAGGAGGGGGAGGAGGAGGAGGAGGAGGAGGAGGGGGGGGGGGGGGGGGGGGGGCCGTGTTCGGGTTGAGGCGCGATGACGAAAAGGAGGTAAAATAATCTGCCACTCCATCCATATTCATGATGAACGATAGTTAGGGTAGTGGATCAATTATGTGGAGATCACAGTGGAGGTTGGTGAGGGTGGGATATAACCAGCTGATTCAGTTCCATTCGGGGATACCTAGGAGGCCTGAAAGCAGCCAAAAAAGTTCGTTTGACAGGGTATGAACGACCGTGTTGTGATGCGCCCTGCAATGACGATGCGAGGACTGAGGCTCTAAAGATTAAAGCGTCGGCCCGTATATGACCGAGATGCCGTGTTGGTTCGGCAATGGACGAGCTTCCGATTTGAGGTGCTCAGATGTGCGCACGGATCAGAAGGAGATCAGAGCTCTCCCACAGGTTTATGGTTTGACGGATCCGTTATCCAAATCCCGGTCTGTTACCCTTAGTGGTTTTGCCCACTAACAGATACAAACTTCATGACTGCCAACTCGCCCCAGCGTTTGAGGTGCGCTTGCGGGTGCTGCTGTGCGTCTGGCTCGGGCTCCGGAAGGCGATATACACCAACATTACAAGGATTCACTTGACACCAGAGTGAATTAACCCCGTTGCAACACGCGACCACGAAAAACTTCCGCCACAACCCTCCCAAGAAAGCATATTCCACGCAAGCTGCTCTAACTGTGCCCGGGACTGTATATATTAGCCCCGGATCGGTTTCAATTGCTCCGTGACTTTCTCATTCTTCAATTCTTTGCACGTTATCCATCGGCAACTAAAGTCATTGCAGGGCATGATTGGTTTCTGTGTTCCTTGATCATGTTGCCATCGGATCCCGTGTCCGATCCCTGGTTATCGGCAAAAATTGCTTCACGGATCTTGCTTTACACCCATTTTGCTTATCCTTTGGTTGTACTGGTGTTCTTCTTGATCGCCTTTACAGCAAACAGTATCCTGACTGCGTCTGCAGTCACAGAACCTTCGAACGCCAATGGTCCAGGGGGAAAGCCTTTACCAGCAAACAAAACTACAGCGAGCTCGAGGGAGCACCGAAAAAATCAACGGGAAGTAAGCCCACTGCGGAAAGCCATTTTCAATTGGTTGTCTATTGCAGTGATAGCTACTTTCGTCGGAAATGCGGTCAATGTCATTGTTCACGCCTTGACAGAGAGAGGGTGGTGGTGTGGTGAATCGGTTGCAGTCAGTGAAGCTTACCCCAGCGAATAAGACTCTTTCGCAGTGTAACTCCAAATTGACTTTGACAGATTTACGTTGTATCATCCGTCTTTCTCTATTCACTGATTCTGATTTCTCTCATCGACGCACATCCATCTCCGACGGCGGCACACCTATCAACATGGATCCTTGCTGTCATCCTTGAATCGCTTCTCTTTGGAGCGTCAGTAGCGCTTTTCACATCGAAACACTATGACCACTATGTCAATAACAAGAGTGATGTATTGCGGACTGGTCCAAGTATGTGGGAGCTTACGGAGCTTACCATCGATATCGGCCGCATCATTTTTTTGTTCGCCCTTGTAGGACTATACCTACTATTTGTAACTTTTCGCGACTGGAAAACTCCCAAAATACTTAGAAATGACCATAACCCGGGGGAGGTGACCAGCCTGCTCCATAGGACAAATTCCGACGGTGAAGGCGCGAATGGTGACGCCGAAACAAACGGCGTCTCTTACGGATCTACTCTCAACTCGCCACATGAGCCACATCGATCATCCAAAGAGGAGCCAGCCGGATGGGCTAGACCAACAACAGTGCCTGCTAAAAACTGGTGGGAATATATCAGAGGCTACACCCTCTTCTTTCCATATTTGTGGCCTGCAAAATCACAACGCCTGCAGATTACTATGATTATCTGTTTTGCTTTGGTCATCCTACAGCGGGGAATAAACGTGCTGGTTCCACACCAGCTCGGCGTGGTGACGAACATACTCTCCGGCGAGAATGGCGCTGAACCGCGTCTTCCGTGGGTAGAGATTTGCCTCTACGTATTCTATCGATTCATGCAAGGGAATATGGGCGTGCTTGGGGCAGTTCGTTCATATCTCTGGATTCCTATCGGCCAGTACTCCTATCAGTCTCTGTCAACATCAGCTTTCGAACATGTCCACAGCTTAAGCTTGGACTTTCACCTTGGGAAGAAAACTGGAGAGGTACTCTCAGCTTTAAGCAAAGGCAATTCCATCAACACATTCCTCGAACAAGTTACCTTTCAAGTCGTCCCGATGCTCGTAGACTTGGGCGTTGCCGTGGCGTATTTCCTCATAGTATTCGATGCCTACTACGCTCTCGTCGTGGCAATCATCACCTTTTGTTATCTTTACATTACGATTAGAATGGCTCAATGGCGGGCGGATATCCGAAGGCAGATGGTGAACGCGAGTAGGGAGGAAGACGCAGTCAAGTATGCCCCAATTGCACCTGCGAGCCCCGTGAGTTCTTACTTACCAGCTGTAACTAGAAACGACTCAATGATCTCTTACGAGACTGTAAAGTACTTCAACGCCGAGTCATATGAGTTCAACAGATATCGCGAGGCCGTGCGGGTCTTCCAGAGTGCCGAATACAAGGTCTTGTTCTCTCTCAACGTCATGAATGTGACACAGAACATGGTCTTTACTGTTGGCCTGCTTATCTCATGCTTCATCGCCGCCTATCAAGTCACAGCCGATCAACGGAAAGTAGGGTCCTTTGTAGCACTCCTAGCTTACATGGCACAGTTGCAGGGGCCCTTGAATTTCTTTGGGACATTCTACAGAAGCATACAAAGCGCAATGATTAATAGCGAACGTATGCTGGAATTATTCAAGGAGAAACCAACGGTCGTCGATGACCCTGATGCGAAGACTTTACCATACTGTAACGGGGAAATCCGCTTCGAAGACGTTCATTTCTCTTATGATGTGCGCAAACCTGCACTAAATGGGTTGTCTTTCGTTTCACCCCCTGGAACAACTACAGCGCTTGTGGGCGAATCTGGTGGTGGAAAATCCACCGTCTTCCGTCTCTTATTTCGGTTTTACAATGCCCAGTCTGGCTCAATAAAGATCGATGGGCACAATGTCCGTGATACAACCATTGACAGTGTTAGAAAGAACATTGGTGTCGTACCACAAGACACTGTGCTATTTAACGAGACGCTAATGTACAACCTGAAATATGCCAACCCTCTGGCCACCGATGAGCAAGTCTACGATGCGTGCCGGGCAGCCAGCATCCACGAGAGGATCCTTGGCTTCCCCGACGGCTATGCAACGAAGGTTGGCGAGAGGGGCCTGCGCCTCAGCGGCGGGGAGAAGCAACGCGTCGCCATCGCACGAACAATTCTCAAAGACCCCAAAATCATCCTCCTCGACGAGGCGACGGCGGCGCTTGACTCTGAGACAGAGCAGAACATCCAGAGCGCACTACAACAGCTCAGTAAAGGCCGCACGATGCTGGTGATCGCACACCGCCTAAGCACAATCACAAACGCAGATCAGATCCTCTGCCTCCACGAAGGCCACATCGTCGAGAGGGGCACTCACACCGAGCTACTCAAGAGGAAGGGCAGATACGCCTCAATGTGGAAGAAGCAGATCCGAGCCGAGAAGGCAACTAAAGAAGCAAAAGCTTTAAGGGAAGCCGCAGACGCAATTGCGGATACCCCAGCAGAGCAGTCGGAAGATGATGGCAACGGTCACCATGGCGGTGCGAAGTGATTGGAAAACGACGAGGGACATTGTTATTATCGGATGCTGTTGATGGCAGAATGTCCAGTGGGTCGGCGGTCTGACCCGCGATGAAAAGAAAAGATCAGGATATCATTTCCTGGGGCCCAATGCAGACGCGCGCTTCCTATCCCGCCTTATACGTTTGTCTTTTTGGCTTTTCCTTTTCTCATTTAGGTATCCTAGTGTGTGGCCCCCTCATCCTTTATTCCTCTTCTATCCTCACCTTAATATTTTCCTCCCTCATCGACCCATCCTATTTATACAATTGCAGAGGAACGAACCTTCTAGAGACACACTAAACCCGCCCCGCCCCCAACGTCACGTTTTTCTTCCTTTCTTTTAGACCAATATAACGCGACTCACGACCCGGCAGTCAAAAAGAAACGGCCAAACACAGTCATGAGAGAAATATTTAAAGGGGAAACAAACAGAGGCATTTTAAAAAGAACGCCAGAAAAGAAAAAAAACGCTGTATGCTTTATTCTTCCATCCTCTCATGACAATGAATGAACCTCTAGAGAACTACTGGTGATTTCTCTACTTCCCTTCCCCTGTCTAGTCTATTTCTTATTTCCCTTTCTAGTGTGGAAATTAAAGCCCGTCCTTCCCCCCCTAAAGCCCCATTACAAAGTGTTCATAAATTGGGCGGGGAAGAGAGGGAAACTTAAAGCAAGTACATACCAGACTAGACCCCCCCTTTTCCTCCTGATTGAAGAAATGGGCCATGTTTAGTGTGCTCAGAGTGACCGATACCTTCCAACCTAGTAATGGGAGAAAATTCCCGGGTAAAGGGGGTGTTTCGTTTCCCAGGAACGCCTTCAGCGGACAGTATTGCATGTGTTTATTTACTCTTGCATTTTTCTCCACACATAATTCAATAGATCCTCAACCAGCCATCATCACCACAACACTTCACACCATCTCCCATCTCGACTATGGAAACCTCACAGGTACGTCACGATTAGCAACTCTAAAAACCTAAACCACCGCGCGTATATATATATATTATATACACAAGGCTAACAAACCAAACCCCCTAAGTCCCTCCCCTTTATCCCTCCCCCACCTCCGGCCACCGAGCCCGGCTACTTCATCCTAACGCGTTCCTCCTCCGCCGACGATAAATCTCAAATCCTCATTCCCCCCTCACTAGTCCCTACACTCAAGGTACGTAAACACGACACACGCATACACATACATACACACCCCCACCCCATACGAAAGAAAGAAACTCATTAACACCCCCTCCCCTCCTCTACGAAAAAAACCCCAACAGTCCCTCACAATCCTCTCCCTCGAAATATTCAGCCCGGCCGTCCCCGGCGACGGCGGCAGTGGCGGCGACAACAATCCCGCCTGCACAGAATGCACCGTGAAGATCTACAAGCCCATAGGCGGCCACCTCCCGCGGATCCTCCCGCAGGTCTGGCCGGCCCTGCTCGGGAGCCTGGGGCCCGGGTCCGCGATCGTCCTCCTCGCGGACATATCGCTCTGCGCCGCCTGCGGAGACAGCGCTCGCTCCGAAACGACCACCGTCACTCCTGCGCCCGCTCCAGCTCCTGCTCCGACCCTCGTCCAAGCCCCGACGTCCGTTCGGTACCCTGCGCTACCGCCGTCGTGGCCGCTGGTGAAGAGGCGGGCCCGCGCCCGGGACCGCGGACCGAGCGACGACATCGCTCCGTGGCTGGCGGCCAGGAAGCGCGCCCGCGGGCACGGCGACGCCGCTCCGTCGTCTCGCTCCTCGGAGGACGGCGGGGACGCCGCCGCGAGGGCTAAAGGTGCGGGAACGATCCTCTCGCCCCCTCCCGTCTTGGACCTCCCTAAGATTACCGTCGACGACGTTCACCCCGGGCGCCCGTACCCCGACTGCCTCCGCTTTAAACGCCTCTTCACCGTTACGGTCAACGTCGTTCGCGCCGGCTCGATGGCGACCCAACAGACGGTTAATTTCCCCCCCCACCGGCCCCTGAACGCCTTGGTGGATCACATAATCAGTATTGTGGACTATAATTATTGGGAGAGCACGTTGGAGCTGTCGCTGGATGGCAAGGATATCATTGACCCCCCTGATCGCATAGAGTGCTGGCAAGCGCTACTCTGGAGGACGGTTGAAGGTGGGACCAAGCCCATTACAGCATATGTAAAGCAGAGAGGGTGATGGTTTTTGGATACGGTTATATCCACCGTCTTAGAAAATATCTCGATATCCATTTCTACCTCCTATCTACTGAAGCCAAGAGAATCATAAGCTCCTCAAGTATTGGAACAAGGCAGGATTCGTAAACTCAATGATGCGTGAGCCCATCCCACTCGTTGTATAGAGCAAAAGAGAATCAAAAAAAAAAAAAGACTCCGCCCATGCTGACCGGTGTGAAATGCCGTAGAGATGAAAGCAAGAGGCTGTATCCCAGAAGCTCTCCGACCACAGCTAGATAGCAAATCCTTGTCAAACAAACTCCAGAGGGTTTGAACATTAGATCAAACTCCCGTTGTTACACTGCGCAATCGCACTGCTCATCCGTCGTTCGCGACGTGGTCCCACCGGTAAAATACCCCCCCACCCAATCGGAGCACTCATCCTCCTAGTTCTAGAGCTTGACCTTTTCCGTCCAGCCACCGATGAAACAGGCGAACCCTCATCTTCAATCGCAAACTCGTCCTCGTCTGCTCGGACAAATGCGTTCCCGCCTGGACCAAAAAGAGCTACCCGCATCCTATGGCGTTGTTCATTTTGGTCAGGAGATGCTTCGCGCTGTGGCACATGGGAGGTTTTGCGACATTCGGGGTCACCGTCGATATATCCAACAGAGCCCTGGCTATCCGAATCTGACTCTGACTCGGAATCGCCGAAGCCGTCCATCTCAACAAGCATCCAGACAGGTACTGCGCCGCAAATAGACAGGGCTGTGATAGTCCACCAGGGGAGGATGACGTAGCCCAACTCGACACCAAGAGTAAACGTGCAGCCGCCAATCGCAGGTCCTATTGCACGGCCAATGGCGGCAATTGATGTAGCGAAACCATTCAGAGTACCCAGGATCTGCAGGCTAACCGCTGAGTTCGTGAGGAGGATGGTGGAGCACGGAAACGCAAATATGACGCATACACATTTCACTAACATGAGCGCGAACATGGTGGCCTGCTGCGTAGTCCCTGGGCTGATGAGGGCGGTGAAGGGAGTAAGAAAGTAGATGATCGGAAAAGTGGACACGCAGACCTTCAAACAGTTCAAGACGCCGAATCGGCGGGCAACAGCAGGGAAAATTAGGAACTGGGCTAACATGCCACAAACGCCGTAGAGGGTGAAGAGAAAGCCGATCCTCTGGCTGTTGAGGCCAAAACCACCAGCAAACTTGAAAGGGAGGCGGAAGTCTGGGTTATCAGGGGTGTGCGACTGAGGGGGGTGGTGCATAAAGATTGGCAGCAGCTGGTCGGAGGAGACGGAGTGCATGGAGAGCATGCTGTATGCGACGAGGTTGATGGCGGACTGACGAGAGAAGACTTCTCGGAATCCAGGCCGAGATTGGGTGGGTTTTGCGGAAGGGTGCTTGCTGCTGACCCTGTGGAACTCTTCATCTTCGACCGCAGTCAAGCGAGGGGGGGGAGTGCCAGAGAGAAGGGAAGTTGTTTCATCCGCAGTGCCCCCTCCACGGCGGCCATGCTGAGGATCTCTCCTGAATAGCCCTACGAGCTTCTCTCCGAGCTCGAGACCGTAGTCCCGCCTGTGCTTTCGAGTCTCCAATGTCTCCTATCCTCCAAATAAGCCAATATGCCATGTATGCCTCTTCCAAGTCGGAAAGCTCAGAAGAGAATGGACCAACAAACCTTCATAAACAAAACCCCGGTGACCAACCCCACAAGGAACAAGCCCCCAGTCACTAGGTTTGGTAGCGCATACGGAAATGTCTTAAAGAACCTATTCCCTCCAAACAGGTCAGGGTGCCGTTCCACCGGGTTCGCCAGAAAGCCGCCAAACCCAGGGCCGAAGATGCTCCCAATTGTCCAAACTAATGGCATGACGCTGAACGCCCTGGGCTGCAACTCCTTCTGCGGTACCATTTCCGCCACGGACGTCCTGATGATTCCAACGTTCCCGTTCCCAAGCCCTGCAAATGCACGCACCACCATGGCCATGGCGAGTGACCGTGAGAAGCCAAACAAGATGGTGGCGAGCATGGTGGACGAAAGGCCAACGAGAATAGCGGGTTTGCGGCCATATATATCCGAGGTGCGACCCCAGATCACGGCGGTGAAACATTGGCACAAGGAGAAGATGGCAGAGGTCGCACCAGCGTAGAAGGCAACGTGGTTCTTCGGGATCCCGAAGGACTCGACCATTTCCGGCTGTCAGGAGGTCAGCCATTGTATTTCTCCGGATCAATTGGCACACGGACCGACAGGGGTGGAGAGAAGGGAACGAAAGGGGACGAAGGAGGAGTCAAGGTTCCTGAGGAAGGAAACTCGCAGGAGGCTTGCCCCAAAGAAAAAGAAAAAGGAAAACCCACCAGATAGGGAAACACCGATGTCAGAGCAACTGGCTCAGCAAACCGACATATCGCTATGGTTAACAGTGGCCCGGTCAGCCCAATCCCACACGTTTTGCCCCAAATCCAAAGATCCCACCCACTCACACAAAATCACCAACTGCCTAACCGGCAACTTCGCCGGCTTCCTCGCCGCGCGCCCCATACCCACGATGCACGGCAAAAACGACCCGCCCAAACCCCGTCCACCTTCGACGGCTAGGATTTAATTATACTATTCTACTATAATTGAAATACCGCGTTCAGCCCGACGCCCCTTGGTTGGCTCGGAGGCAACACAAAAAAAAAAAAAGAGGAAAACGAAAAACGAAGAGGGAAGGGAGCGGAGGCGGAGGAGAAGAAAAGAGCGTTGAGATAAGCGTTGGGGAAGAGCGGCTGTGGGCTCTGGCTCCACCCCGCAGCACGCAGCTCTGGGCCGTGCTGGGTAAGCCGGATGTTCGTGCCGAGCGCAGCGGTTTGGTCTGCCTCGCCCCGTTCCATCCCATCCCGCTTCGCCAGAACGCTCCTTGTCCCGCCCATCACCCCCCCTTGCATCAATCGATCCTCAGTCCCCCGCACCGAGCCCAAGCATCACACCGCATCCGATTCCATTTGCTTTTTTCTGCCCTTCCCTTCCCTATTCCCCTCAGTTCGTTCGCTTGCAGCTCCCGACGGCATGCGAACTCTAAACCCCAAGTCCGCACGCGACCCGCACGGGGCTGGGTTGGCCCCGCCCTTTCATCCTCTTTTTTTCTTATGGGACGGGAGGGAGTGAGTCGTCGGAAATCCCCCCCCCCGCCTTGGTGCGTCGCTTTTTCGTTGAACGCCCGAGGCTGGGATATTCGTTGTAGGGAGAGGAGGGAGGTTGTCGTCACCTGCACTGGAAGAAAAAAAAAAGAAAGGAAAAGAAGAGTGGGATTCCTTCGCCACGATCCTGCCAGGGGGGCCCTAGGAAGCCAGGCAAAGCATCGCATTCAACGTCTGACGAACCGTGACTCACAGAACCGGGAGGCAAAACCCCCACTCGCACAAATCTAATCGTCAAACCCACGCCGCAGCCTTAAGGCTAGGTCCAAGGTACACAGAGGGAGAGCCTTGGAGCACCACAAAACGCCCAAGATGTCCCATCCATTCCATTAAACAGTAACTACAGGTGTTAATCTAAGGGCGTAGGCCACAGCTTCTCTGAGCATCCCCCCTCGCCTCACCTGACGTAAAGTGTTGAATCGATATAAAAAAAAAAAAAAAAAAAACCTTTACCCAATTTGGTCCCCCAATCCGGTATGGTTCTTTTTGAGGCATATACACCTCCCCTCCCTCGCGCGAGAGAAAGAGCCGGTGAGGGACCTAGGCTGCTCCCAAGAACGCGGCTGCCTACCGAACGATTTTTCGGAAAAAAAAAAAAAAAACATATCCCAAGTCAAAAACCAAACTTTGTGGGTCCCGAGGAAATCCAGAAAGAAAAGAGAAAAAGAATTCTTTCCGACCGAATACCGTAATCCCTTTCCGTTCCATAGAAAAAGCAGTAAACAGAGCCAAAGTAACCCTTTTTTTTCTTTTTTTTTTTTTTGGACACAATACCCCCCTTTCGACCATTTCAGAGAAAAGAAGGGGAAAAAGAAAAAATTTCAAATTAGAATAATCAAACATCGTAGACCCCACCCTTCCAGATAACCAACTCTCTTTGTTTCATTCCTCTTTTTATGTATTCCGACGCCGAGACCAAGAGAGGGAATATCGATTGATATAAAAAAAAAAAAAAAAATTCATATACTCGTAAACACCTCCCCTGGCCTCTAGAATTTGGAGAAAAAGAAAAAAAAGTCAAGATATTATCGATCGAGAAGAAACAAGCTCCCCTTACCCAAGAGAAAGAAAAAAGACCTAAATGATCGAAATTAATATAATATCCAAACCAAGAAAAAAAAATTAAAAAAAATAAGAATTATGCGATCAACAATATAACGCCTCGAATTTACCAAATAGAAGGCGCCGCCGGATTCGTGTAGCCACCCTGATCCTCCGACCACCCCTGATCCATAATCTGAAACGATCTGCCATCCCACTGCCAGCCGCCAGCCGCGGCCACCGCAGCCGCCTCGTCGCTCACGTCGCTCACGTCGCTCATGCCCGTCATCCGACCCATGGGATAAGGATTCAGGAGGCCGACGTCGTTGGACATGACGACGCCCAAGTTTGCGCTACCGGGCGTGCTCATCATGGGCAGGTCCATCCCGGTGAATGAGAGGGGGGTGTCCGAGGATAGGGTGTCTATGGTTGCCGTTGATGTTGTGATCGAGGGCGTCGTGTCAGGGGCGCTCCAGTAATCCGCTAACCCTAGCTTGCTGTCGGTGGGTAGGATGGCGGATGCTTCTTCCATGGCCATGCGTCTCATCTTCTCCCTTGCGTGTGCGTGACGCACCTGAGTAGCTTTTGCTAGGAGTTTCGTCAACGGCCTCCAGAGCTGGGAGCGCTTCGCGTCAGCCTGTATCTCGAACTGGTCCGCCTCGCGGAAGACGGTGTCGATGGCCTTCCAGGCCTTGTCGACCTCTAGCCCTTCGACACGTACACATAGCTCCGACAGGATGAAGCCAACAGCTTGCCATTGGACGTATGTCTTGAACAGCCAGCCCCATTGCCTCGCCGCGGGGAAGGATTGGATCACGTGAGAATACTCGAGGACAATGCAACTGGTGTGGAATAGACGATCCCTCGTCTCCTGGGACATGCTTACGCCACCATCCTGGTGCTGGAGTGGATGGTGTATTATTAAGTATACCTTGGCTATGACTAACTTCACTACCGCCGCGGAAACCCAGTGCAGCGGCACGGACGTATCGCATTTAGAAAGATATCTCTCGTCTAGCATCTGCCGGCAGTCTTCGATTAGTTTCTCCTTCTCCTTCATTGTCAGTTCTTTACGATGTGCCTCCTGGCCTTGATCAAAGTGGATGACGGTGACCAGGCGGCGGAGCGAGCGGCAGATCTCAAAACGAACGAGGCAGAATGTCATATCCGTACATTCTTTTCTGGCGACTGGCGTCTTTTCGGTTTCCGGTTCGATGTCGTTGTCGTTGATGTTTAGGGGGAGTTTGGTGTCGAAAGAGTACTCCATGATACTCGGGTCACTTCCATCATCTTCAGCGGATCTGATATCTAGAATACAAATCTGCCACCACAATCGCCGGCGCATTTCTGTTTCAAAAGGGCTCAACTTAAAGGCAGCCCCATCACGGTGGAGACCGAGGGACTGCGCGACCCGTATAGCGAGCCCTGTCAATGTCCATACCCTTCTTGACTCAGTTTGGCGGCGGACGCAAACCTAGCACGACCCAGCGTCAGTCAGAAGAGCGGATGAATGCTAACTTGCAACCTAAGCATACCAGAAATATCACAAAAGCCTGTAGTATAATCAATTCCCGGGTATCTAAAAAACCCGCCCTCGCTAGCGCCTGTTCCACTGCAAACCGGTACGTATTGTGCAAAACACTCTTCTCCACCTGTAGCGTCGACCTGCATTCTTCGGGATTCAAGCTCGTAACCGCCGCAAAATACATTGCGAACATAAGAGCCTCCATACCCTTGCTCAACCCATCCAGGTTGTACTTGGCCTTGAGCAGGTTCTTCTCGAAAGTTGGCTTGTGGACAATCTTCAGGACCGGGTCAACGTTGCTCGAGTAGATTTGCCACAAGTAGTCGATTTGGTTGGGTTCGGGATGAAACTCACGAAGAGTCGTTGCCAGCGAGTGGTAGCCGAATATAAAGCCATCACGGCCGCCCGTGGCCAACATGCCACTTCCTGGGGAGGAGACGTCATTCTCCGATTCATCATCATATAATACAGCTTTTAGATCATCCACCTGTAGATTCAAACGTCTTATTAGCCTTTACGCGTCCGGTTCGATCGGGGTGTGTCTGCAGGCCGAGGAAAGGTAGTCGGATATACTTCATTTGACAAATTCGCCCAAAAACTGCTGCTCACGTATCGGCTCCTCCCCTCATCAATCACCAACCTCCCGCTCTCCTTTTCTGAGGCAGGAATCTCATTCTTTACGAATTGGGCGCCAACTCCTCCCTCTTCCATCGCGACCTGCCCGCTCAATTCCTCCACTACACCCTCCAGCTTCGCCAATCGCTTTAGTAGCTCATTGTCCGGCGGCTTCCGCGGCCGACGAACGGCACGACCCCGTTCAGGGAAGATACACGGAATATGTGCCTTGGTGCAATTGGAGCAGGGAGAATGCTTGTCACATTTGACCTTTCGCCGCCGGCATGTGACGCAAGACCGTGGATTGAGATGGGCGGAGGGAGGGGACTTGGAGGTGCTCTTTGAATCGGCCATGAGTCGGCCTTGGTGTCCGAGATTGTGAAAAAGTTGTGTGCAAAGGGCTTCAGTTTATACCCGACCTGTTTGCTCTCAGGATTTCGCACGTAAGCGGTGCATTAATCCCTGGCTTAGCCAAGCACCTGAAGTGAGTCAAAATACGAACCGCGCAGCGCCGTGTAGTTAAGTTGATTGGGATCCATCGATATTCTACGTGCCCCATTACGCTACGATTATGCGGGAGTCGGTGAACCGGCTGCCTGACCACCCGGCCCTGTCTCAAACCGGTGAAGATTTCCAATCCCTCCGCATGGTATAGTATGTTTCTCTTTCACAGAGAAACTCTCAGCTCGGCTATGCACCCTCCAATCATGGATGGGCAGGCAAGTGCACGCAATATCTCAAAGAGGAAGCTCTTTAACGTCTTCCGCCCATTAAATTGTAATCGACTCTCGGTGGCGTCATGACGTCATCGAAAACTGCATGTATGTACCTCTAGAGGAGAACCAGCGCACTTCTTTATCTCAGGAACAATCTCGAATCTCAACAGATCTCAACGTATCTCCGTCGTCTCCCAACATATGCGATTGAAGAGGCTCCTGGATTGCCCCGACACCCCCCCCGGAGACCAATGGCAGAAGCCGTTAGTTCAATTGCTAACTGAGCCGTGAGGTCAAGAAAAGGTAGGTGTGGCTTATGTCACATGAACTTTATTTTCCGAGCGGAACGCCAGGCTCCACAATTTCTGCGCGCTCAGCATTTCAGGCAACCATTCCATGTGCGAATCGCGTGCATCTCAATACGGGAGCTCAGGAGAAAATTCGCGTTAGCAACGGTTTTCTTTTCCAGAAGAAATAAAAGAAACGTGTGGGAGGAATTGGGTCTAGCCAATATGAAACATTAGATGAAAAGATATGTAATAGGCACTCAGCCTTTGATGGGGCTGAGCGTATCCGTCGACGAAACAATCAAAAAAATATCTAAAAATGGTTCAACGATCTCACGAAGAGGCAAATAGAGCTGAGAAAAGAAAAGCCAAAATAAATTAAAGCACTAGAGCTAGCTGCAAGCCTCGGAACTAATGTTGATCGGGCAGAAGAAGGCCCGACATACAACTCTTCTCAAATCAAACCTGCAGACGGGGACAACTCATCTACCCGTATGGACTTTACTTTTTTAGGCTACCTTCGGCCGTAAAAAGGATACCTCGGATCTCGTAGAGCAACAACAACAGCTCCTATATTTGAGAGTATAGCTCCACGAAGGTTGAAGGCTGAGCAGGATCCTGCATCTTCTAAGGGCGCAAAAAAGCAACTCTCACACCGTGTCTTATACCGCCGGCCACAGAGAACAGGCAATAGCGATGAGCTGAGTGAGAGTCTGCAGAAAGGCAATTAGCACAATGACACCCGAGGACTTGTGGACGCTTTGGTTGGAGCGCTATGGATACATTAGTCGTATTTACATGCGCCAATGTCTGACCCCCTTCTAGAAGTCTCCCGTACATTACAATTTTAAATCTTTCCCTACCGTCCTTGCCCCTGACACCCAGGGTCTGTGCCAGGAGGGTGCTCGTAGAGGAAAAAAGAGGAAGAAAACAAAGATATCCGAGCTCAATGCCGCTGGAAGGGACGTAACGATGATAGTGTGAGGTCTTAGAGGATGTTAAAAAAACGCCGAGCCCAATGCTTTTTTAAACGAAGAGGTTTCCAGAGACTATAAATATCCTATTGGAGTATTGCGGTGTGGCGCAAGGGGCTTTCGTATCGGATATCTTGCGCGAGCTGGCGAACTGGTGGATTTGGGTGTCCAATCAGTCCCACCGCCACGTGGTTGGGTCTTACACCTTGTGCATGAGGGAGCAGGAGCCACGCAAGCGCCAAAGTGTTAGTAACAGAAAGTATGCGCGTCAACCAAACTGGATAAATTCTTTTTTGCCCGCCGTAGTAGGAATCTCCCATTCCTTCGTAACGTCGTTCCATTTGTGCCTGAGACAGCACCATAAGCTCTGCTTATTGTATGGATTGCGATAGCAAGCTGGGGCCAAGACGTACCCTGCATATCTCGTCCTCGTTAGGGATTTCTTGCCGTATTCCTCGGCAAGGATCCCCACATAAGCGTATGGTATCTTGACGGGTAAACCCTCAAATATACTTTCTCTCAAGGGGAAGATAGAAGTCTCCTGCATCCATAATCAGTCAACCGAGCCTCCTAATTCCCTAACTCCATTAGAGCATATGCCCGTAGAGACCTACTAGATAATCATGACCATCCTTGCAGCTTAACATGCCCTTTGTTGGATGGGAGTAATTCCTCGTGACCACTGTGATATCGACAAATAGCCCCGTTCTTGTATCCACCCACCTTGCGTCAATGACGTTGTGCAGGTCGCTGCGACTCCGGTTGAAGTAGTTTGGATTGATCTCAAGTAAGTAACCAGTTTCTTCGGATGAGTCCGGGTCTACATAGTGGTGAACGCTCATATTATAGTAGTTCGCCAAATAATGCATAGTGGATTCGGTGACCTGGACATCAGTGTCCGAGTCCCAAGGCAAAATCTGCGCACCGAGCTAAGTGGTTGGATCGAACGAATTCGTCAGGTTGGTGGAAGTTGAGTTTACCTTCGCATTCCACCACCAGCCCAGAAGAGTGCCATGCATAATCCATACTTCAACCCCTATATCTCTCATTGTCGTCAAGAAGTTACGCACCAATGCTGGAAGGGCTTTCCTCCTTTCGTTGTACGGGAGCGGGTGGGAGGCGAAACTAGTGGGATTTTTCCAAGTCTTAGTGAGCCGCCTACAAGAACATAACAAAGACTATACGTACCGGCCATCGTAATGCGGGTGATAACTGGTGCTGGCTTATCAGTACCGCGATTTCTGAATCGCCGCATTTTGGGGGTACAACTCACATAGACTCATCTGTAGAGTAGAATTAGAGACGATAACATCGAACAGGAGTCGATACAAGACGACTTAGAGATGGGACTGGAAGGCTTACGAAAATATTTACTCTTAGGCCCAATCTGCGCGCTGAAATCTTTGGTCTGGTAAACGGTGCGAACGCTCGCGAAATCCGCATCACGACCTTCTATGGGGCCAGAATCCACACGGCTGACGAGCCAAGCAAAGAGTAAAAGCAGGTTAATAACCATCACTAATCTCACAACCGTCTTGGCTGTCTTCACAACAATACCATTCCTCCCTCAAGATTAAGCGCGAGCCCAAATGGTGTATAGGTATAGCCACAGGTTTAGGACTCGGAGGGGATAGAGTCTGAGTTAAGGAGGATTCTTGGCGAGGTCGCGTGAGCGGTCTGGAGAGATTTCTGAAGGATGGCAGGGTAAAGCCTAGAGGTCAGGAGCTGAGAGGCCGGTTCGTTACGTACTGCACCCTACTGTAATCTGGTTCCGAATACCCGACTCTCCCGCATTACTCGCCACGGAAACTATTAGGTCCACGGCCGGCAGTAGCGATGGATAACTCAGGCCTCTTGGACAGCATCCAGCCCGTTGGATTTTTATTTACCGCTGTGCTGGCACCTTGGCATGATACAAGCTTTTCGTCCCGCCGCCAAGTCGATTTGATCGAATGCTTGTTTTCAATTATCCTGGCGGATGCAAGGGCTTCACCCACCTTAAAGACGCTGGGGTTGCTTGCGACGAGCCTGTTCCAGAATGTAAAGACGCGCGTCCCTTCTCTTGCGCATTTCAACATACCCTAGCCTACCCTTGCCCTACCTTGTCTTTAGCCCCTTTGCCCCAAGTAGGACGCCGATAGGATGGTGTTAAGCTGGTGCCCATTTTACCCGCGACGAACCAAACAAAAAGCGTTCTTGATGACACAGTTCCCTCGCGTGTTACGTGTCGCACGCTAGGATATAGAGTGTAGTACATACAAAGCACCCCGTTCACAAGTTCTCTTTCAATTTAAACAATCTGTGCCTGCGTATGTTGTACATATGCAAGAAGGCGGATTGGTCTGCTCTCGGCTCGGCTAGATGTTACCTTGCGTAATTCTAGTCAACGTCGGCACCTACCGACCGCGGGTTAAGTCTAACACGAAGTACTTTAGTTAGGGATTGGAGCGGCGATGTATGTGCTTGGGGAATTTCTCTGCTCCTTGCCGTTAACCTTCCCTAGATCCCTAAGAAATGGTGTGGG
Organism: Glutinoglossum americanum; assembly: GCA_020080175.1. Lineage (NCBI taxonomy): Eukaryota > Fungi > Ascomycota > Geoglossomycetes > Geoglossales > Geoglossaceae > Glutinoglossum > Glutinoglossum americanum. The sequence goes on along the minus strand of JAGHQL010000030.1, from coordinate 130,575 downwards.
TGGCAGTAAACTCAACGACTACAACGGATGAGGCAACAATGGGGAGGCTGTTAATGGTACCAGCGGCACACAACCGCTTGCTGGCCTTTTCCTCTACCATACAGGATACCCTTGCAATGTCCGTGCGGCCTGCCCAAAAATACTGGTGGGCGGAGACTACTGTCCGTCTAAGAATATTATATATATACACATATATACATGCAACACAGGATCCCACCCAGTCTAAACAAAACTATCTCTGCTAAGGCGAGTAAAGTACGGCTATCTACACCGACTCTTTATTCTACCCCAAAGAGGATCCTTCCACAGACAGCAGATACTATTCCGTTCACACCAAGCTCGGACCTCCGCCGCCCCCACCTCAGTATCAACACCAATGTCTGCCAGCCCTTTAGTATTTAGCCATGCAGTAAGATCTTCCAGTACAATGGGATCGTACATTAGAATCTTTTGGTGAAAACTTGGCATTGAGGACGCATTTTCCGGTGAAGGTTGCGAAGTGACTGCACGGGATATGTAGTCAAACCTTCGTTGCTGCTTGGCCTCATCAGGTAAAGTGGGTGTTGGCACAGCTGACGTCTTCGAAGATGAGTCTGCGGTGCTCGGGGTGTATGGTGCAGATGACAGAGCCACCTTATTCAAATTGTCGGTCTCCTGGTCACTGTCTGTGTTTGATAAGATCTTCTGTTTCGCAGTTTTCGCAGCCTCTACACCCCGGCGCCTAGCTCCTTTCTGGAGTAGGCCGGTGTTCCCAATTAGCACATTCTTTTTAGGTCTGCCCCTGGGCCTCTTGGGTGAGGATATATTCCCTAACCCCGTTAATAGCTCTCCCTGGGATCTACATTCTGAAATTTTCGTGGAAGCCTGGGTTAGACCTCCAACAAGAACGATGCTCGCTAGTGTAGGGGCCTTTGATCTCCCTCCAGGCTTCTTTAGCACGCTTTCTCCCGAACCTACTGAAGCCGTCTGCTTCGTTTTCACGGAATGGCACGGTTCTCCGGCGACCAGCTCCCCCCTTCCGACTGACCTAGCATTCTCAATCCCTCCTGAAATCGGTATGTTAGTTCTCCGTTCCGGTATTCCCGGTGTTGCGAGCGTCATTTTATTCTTCCCTTCCCAGCACTTCTCCAACAACTCGATCATTTTCTTTCGACCCTTGACCGGTTTGAAGCCGTATAAGACGAGTTCACTACTCAGCTGAGAGGTTGGATATCCAGTATAGTCGGGCATCTGGGGCCTAGTGCTAGCAGGCTCAGCCAGAGTGGGGTGGCCACGCACCAGCGAGTAAACATCTGTTGCGACAGCAGAACCTAGTTCCTTGTCTGGCAATAGCTGAATTTGGGAAGATCCGGGTCCCGCTAGTTTCGTCTGGTCGGCCTCGGTGAATGGGTCAGAGTTTCTTGAATGTGCAGAGTCAGGTTGAAGGCCTGACACATATTCTAGGTCCATCGCAGGCCCATTTCCATCACCAGCATGCACCCAATCTTCACTGCAATTCTCTAACGGAGTGGCTGCTTCAGGCGGCTTTTGGCTCCATACAGGTATCACCAACCTCGCTGCCTCTACCACTCCATTGCGAGCCTTAGGTGTAGACGCTAGATCAACCACGTCTATCTCCATAAGGGATCCGTTCAAGTCACGTGACGCAGCAGACCATAACCCACAAGTAGCAGAAGAGTAGGGTAAGGTGTGGTCTCGCGATATGTCTCCAATCGAGACCATCGCCTCCTTAGGTTCCAACTGGGGGATAACCTGACCCAACGGCATTGGTAAAGCAGGGGAAGGCGAGCCTTCTCTGGCCAACTGACTAGATGTGCCAAACAAGACCACTTGCTCATCCATTTTCTTGAATGCAGATCGTGGGGATAGCAGTGTTGGTGAAGGATCAGATTCTTTAGCTTTCTTCCTTCTAGGTGTAGGTCTTGCTTTACTGGAGCCACTGCCAGCCTGTGCCGGCCGGGCTTTCCGTGATCTTTTCGGGGGTGGGGCGGTTTTGACGACAGTAACTTCCACACCCACATCGTTATGCGCTTCAGCCTCCTCTCGTTGGAGAACCGGGGCTGGCGGAGGCGAGCGTACACCGTATGGCATAGTAGCTTGCTCAGTGATTGTCTTGGGTTTTTTCCTGGGGGCCCTCTCTTTCGACACATTTTCTGTAGGCGTCTTTTTAGTCGCTGCTCTCTTTTTAGCTGGTCCTCCCCTAAAGGCCTGCTCCTGTGCTATCCCTACTGCCATTAATGGTGTCAGTTCTACGGATAACGTCTCTTTGGCTACCATTTCTGCGGAAGCCGTCCCCGCCAGTGCTACACCGTCGATATATTCGTTCATATTAGTGGGTGCGACGGCCGAAGGTGGGTCGACGAGCTATACATGGTCATCAGCTTAACACGAAGCAATAAAATGAAGGTGCTTACCTCGACCCACTGTCGTTTGCGCGTACCACTGTCCACCAGCTGTCTTCTCGGGACTGCAGTATGAGTAGATAGCTCCCCTCCTTCGTACCCAAATCTGCCCACGAAGTCCTTAAAGCTTTTTCCAATGCTTCCACTAGCCGCTGGCCCTGTAAGGTCATCCTCTCTGCTAATAGGAGATAGCGAAGGCGCCATAGAAAGATCAATAGTAGGAACAGTATTCTTGGGTGGCGTCCAGTCAATCCTTCTCCTCATAGCCCCGTTAAATAGCAAGTCATGATCGCCGTTAGTCGCTTCGCCGATCACCCCGCTATCGATGGTAAAAGGAATAGGATGTTTATGAGCTAAGAGATCCTCTCTGCTCGCAAGTTGTCTCCCTCCCAGTTTGCCGGTTGTGGTATCACGCACAACCTTCGTGACCTTCATCGGAGCTATCCTCGCCTGCTCCTCTGTCTTTCCCATACTAGCTCCTTTCTTTGTGGTCTTCTTTCCTCCCCTAGAAGACCCCCTATTCCCCACTTCTTGCCCCGTTACCTTTATCGCCTTTGGCTTTCCCTCACGGTCCCGTCGTGTGGCCTCATCCTGAAGCAAGACCGTCGCAGATTTAAACCCCACAATCGCGTTCCGCGCCAGCAATGAAGCCCGTGGGCTCTCCGTTAATCTGGCTCGCTGGATGAGCACTGATGGTGATGGGAGACATGGTGATGAGGAAATGGACACGGTGCCTAGTGGGGATCGTGGTGGAGAAGACAGCAAAACGACCAGACTTGTGGCCATTCTGCTGGTTCTATGGGAGAGAATGCGCCTAGCGCACTGTGTGGGCACTATAGTTGGCGACAGGATTTATAGACGTGGTGTAGGCATTCAAATTTGTCTTGCCGGAGACGATGGATTGACACGTCCATCGTCTCGGTTGCTACGGTAACGGTCAGATGAAGTGCCCTCCCCCCGCAATATGTTCCCCAAAGCGATTACCATTTAAAACCAGCCCTAGAACGGCACAGAGATAGTTTATCCAGTTGATCCCGTAGGCAGAAAATATCACCCATTTGTTTGCATGGTACCAGAATCGATGTTTCGCTCATCTCCTCAGACACCCCCCCCGAGGCATGCCCTGCGAGCAACCGCAACCGCACCTAGTTGGCGCCCCGGTGACATGCGCTAGAGTAGCTCGTGCTCTCATACCTTTCTAACAAATCACAAAGATTTCTAGGTTCTGCGGCTGGTAAATGGCGGCACGGGAGAAATTCAGTGACATTGCCTTTAGGTCTTAGCCATCTATTCGCTACTACGCAGTCCATGGCCAGAAAGCCACAAGAGCTACGCAGTGCTGAGTTCTATCGGACAGGGTAGGGAACGAAGCGGGAAAAAAAAGGAAGGTTTTTTTTTTATAATTTTCTTTGGGTCAGCCTTGCAAATAAGCCTGATCTAAGAGATTGGATCGCGCTGAAACGAATTTCGATTGGAGTTTTCGTGCGTTCGAGTTGCTTCGCCACAGAATTACGAGAAACCGGCCCAATAAATCTCCAGGAACCCCAAGGCATGCGAAAGATCTTTTGCGAATTTCGATGAATAGGAATGGATTTTTGCTTCAGGTCATGTACTGTAAAATCGTTAAGAAGGGAGAATCTACATCCTTGGAGATACTAGAATGCCGTATCTAAGATCTAAGCCTCGCTGGTAGGAGACGAATCACCGCCCAACAGAGCTACTCTACTAATAATACAAGCAACTAGTGAACGCGAACGCGATGTGCTGGCAACCCTAAGAGCTGACATGACCAACAACATTTCCTTGGATATGCTATATATAGGGTAAGTTATTGTTTGCATGGAGTTGTGCGTATGGTTGAAGTTAGCTTCATTGACTCGGGAGCCTAACCGAAAAGGATTTAATGGATGGGGATCTGGCAAGGATCGTGAAGCTCCGCCACAAGTCACTATCGCATTACGAACATGTGTGCTGCATGCATAAGTGTTCCCCGTTTAAGGATTGCGCCGTTTTGTTTCGACAGCCCTTATGGACTATGAAGCCCCTCTCAATGCTATTGTGCCAATGATCACGGTTTCTAACTCCTTCCTCTCATCAAGCCTAGCATAATCAACTCCATTGCCGCTGGCATCCATTCTCTTGCCAGAAGACATGTTCTGGCTTGTATTCAGCTTATAGATCTTCCTAATTCGAGACATATCCGTCATTTTGCTTAGAGTATTGTCAGAAAACTCAATTGGTGTGCCTTCGACCACAGCTTCTAGGTGTTGTGTCACGGATTCATGGGTTATGGAAGGCGATGTCGACACCTTAATGACGAGAAGAGAGGTTGTGGTATCTGAGATCCCGAAGCGGCGGAAGGACTCAGCAATCTAGAGGCAGAGGCAAGTCAGCAAACAGGTGGACATGTTTGGTAGCGAGAAATGGGGTATTTTTGGCAAGAACATGGGCCACGCCCGGCGGTGGTGACACAGGATTCCAAGATACATATCGCAACGGCTAACTTAGCTAGATATTTCTGAAGTGGGCTGTAGATTCCACAGGATAAAATTCTAAGCATAAGTGAAATAACACTAAGGCCTGACATAATAACTGCAGACTTGGATGAAGAAATAAATAAGCAGACTTTAAATGTAGACGTGGTGATATACAGGCGCGACGGGATAGAAGAGTTGAACCCATACATTATTGTTTGGGCTGAGAGCAAAGACAACCTCTGAATGCACGTTTCTGGACCGTATTCGGTTATTCAGCAAATCAGTCACCGCCCTGTAGGCGGCCGCCAATGCATGCACTGTCGACAGTATCTGCGGAGCATTAGTAGTGCTAGGTCACCTGACTAAATAAAGGGGGCTAGGTGCGCACCACACTGGCATCGATGAAAGAATATTCAAACTCCTTATTGCCGCTGAGGAGCTGTTGTTTTAGGAAGGCAGAATTCCCAACGTCCTTGAATAATGCTATGTGGATGGGATGCTGCGATGGGATATGCTCGAGGTAGATTGTTTGCACAGCCATGCCAGAAATATCACCTGTACTCGCCGTAAAAGGAGTGGGGTGGGGGAAGATAAGGGAAAATCCAAGTAGGGAAGAGGCAACCGTGCTGGGGGCCGAGAGTCGTGATTCACTCTTCTCCTCGGGGCGCTTCGAGGTGTCCTTGCGGGTGGTCAGATCGGAAGCCGTTCGCGCCGCATATGTCGAGTCGAAATTAAGGTGACCTAACAGGCGAGCTGCTTGACCAGGAATTAAGCTCTTGCACGACGTTACACAATCATCGTGTACGTGCCTGCGCACAACCCCGGATAACCAAGTTTCTGCTCAGCTTGAAATAGACTAGAGTTGCTCGGTCTCTGATTGGTCGCACGTTGGGCTGGCGGCTCGGAATATTGAGGTGGTAAGGTCGTAAGGGTAGCACAGCCCGGCAGGGCGATGACTTGAGAGATCGCGAACAGACGATGAGCTGTAAGCAGGGTATTTCCCCGCGCAAAACGTGATCTCTGCCCTAAGGGGGTTATATTTATAGCGGTGAAGCTGTTGTAAGGTTGAAAATTCCCCGCGGGAAGTTGGAGAGATTCTTGCAGCTCGTGGGGCTGGTGTGTCGCTGAGGAAGGCCGATTTCCTAAACGGGCGAGTTTTTTGGTCAAAGCCTCCTCGAAAGGTCACATTTTGTTTACCATGCTGTCCAATGAATGACCGTATTAGGACTGTCAGGAGATCGATAGACGCCAAATTTAGGGTTAATGCGTTAAATGATGAAGATGAGCAACCTCCATGGGTTCATAGAGCTGGGTGTGGACAGACACGCATTCGTGGGTAACGGGAAAGTGGTGGTGGCACTGCTGCCTCAAACGCGATGTGGGAAGGGGCCAGACCTGTTTTGACTACGGGAGCTATGTGATGTCAGTGAAATACATAAGCATTGCCGAGAGCCCGCCGGCTCTGCGAGACGGTTTGAACAGTCATTTGTTATTTTGCTTCTTTGATTTGATATTATTACCACTTTCGTCGTGGGTTAAATCGAAGACGAAGAAGAGGAAGGAGAAGAAAAGTCAAGTCTTGGTCTTTCATTGATTTTCTTTCGAGACGAGTGAGGTGCTCTGCCGATCAGCCTCATAGGAGGGCGGCCCGGAAATTACCGTTCTGCTCGTCTCTCATCTCCTGTGACTTTGACTCCCTTCCACGCGACCGCAACGCACTACAGGAGTACGTTACGTGTACTTTCGCGACGACGATACTTGGGGAGCCTCACCATCAACAAGAGTTGAGCATAGTTGTTGGTAGCGTGGAGAGGCATAGTGATTGCCCAGATTGGCTCTCTTAGGTTATTGCAGAGGTCGCGTTGGACATTGTCGCTCGACGGGAAGTTCCATCGACGTGCACCTCAACATAATCACAAAATGCCCCCCAAAAGACCTTCAGGATCGCATACACCTGGAAGCAACAAGGCTGCAAAAACCGAATATTTTGGACCAGAGGATTTTTCAAACTCGGTGAAGAAGAGATTAGCCTCATCTACACGGACGGGGCAGGCTTGCGACCGGTGTAAAGTAAAGCCCCTTTGATCCAGCTTTTCTGGTGTCGGGCTTGGTTGACCTTGACTCGTGGTTTCAGGTCCGAAAAATACGTTGCGATGGGCTACCAGGGGGTTGTTCTCCTTGCCTGCAGAATAGCACGGAGTGCCGTACAACGGATCGCATCACTGGACGTGCAACTTCAAGAGGTTATGTGGAGAACTTGGAACAAGAAAATCACGAACTGAAGAATAGAGTTAGAGAGCTTGAAGCGCGTCTCGTGGGCTTGGGCCTGGACGTTAAGCCTAGTAGCTTCCATGATTCTAATGCGCCTCCGGCAGTGGATTGGCAAGGGGCCGGTGCGAATGAAAGCTCCGCGCTATGGGGAGGATCTGGCGGTCCAGGGAGTGCGGGATCTTATCGTTCAAATACGCCGGTTGAATCTACTCCGCGACAACACCAAGAGACTAATATTTTTCGCGCTCTCCCTGTGTTTCGGGCGGGCTGTCACGGTGATAATTATTTGGGGGTGTCGTCTGGGAGCTCATATCTCAGCTCTATCAAGGGCACCGCTCTTTCAGTCTTGGGAATGGAGATTGATATCGCCGACTTCACATCGCCTGACTTGGACGAGCCATTTTCTTCCCCTTCTGGCGATATCTACAATAAGTCGTACGGAGCCTTCCTTCAGTCAATCTTCAACGTCAACCCCAAAATGACCAAGACGGCTCTACCTGCTAGACATAACGGTCTCACCTACGCGGAATGGTACTTCCGAGTTATAAACCCATATATTCCAATACTTCACAAGCCTACGTTTATGGCGCTGGTGAGTCGTTGCTATACCCTACGCTCTTAACTAGTCGATACATGAGATATAGAAACTAATTGGCCGAACTGTAGCTTACGAAAGTATACGATGATGCTGACTTTAGACCTTCTCCGGCCGAAACCGTAATGGTACATATGGTATTTGCTATTATGTGCTTTCAGTATGCAGCCCGAAACTGGGAGAACTCCCAGCAGCAAGCAGAATTGAACATCCTTTCGAACCATCACTACCACTACTCACTAGGATTTTTCTACCAACTGGTCAACAGCCACACACTGCAGGATTTACAGGCGCTTGCATTAATCTGCACACATCTTCGCAATTTCCCTAAACCAGGAGCAAGTTGGATGGCGGTCCACCTTACCATGTCCTTAGCTATCGAGCTCGGCCTGCACCGTTCATCGAAGAGGTGGGTGCAGCGGAGTGCTCAGAAGAATACCCTAGAGGTTGAGATGCGCAAGCGTGTCTTCTACAGTATTTTGGCTATTCATGTTACCCTAAGTGGGAAACTAGGCAGGCCGATGGCGCTGCAACCGGAAGATTTAGATGTTGAATTACCAGAACCTGTTGACGATGAACTTCTCTCGGAAGCTGGCATAGATACTTCCAAGCCTGGAAAATGCTCGTTCTCGCCTGGTATGGAAGCGTTCAAGGTCCTTCCGGCGTTCATGGAGCTTTTTAGTACAATATATGCAGTCTCGAGACGACAGAGCTCATACGTTGACACCGTCAATCGACTGGAAGGGAAGATCCAGAGATGGCGTGATCAATGGCCCAAAGACATGCAAGACACGGTCTCGGGAGAGCAGGAAGGTCGGGTTTTTGCGTTATACCTGCAGGTGTGGTATCTTGAATTCAGGATCCTTCTTCGTCATCCGTCGGTTTCCCTATCGCCTTCTGCGGAGTTTAACAGGGAAAGCCTTAATATCTGCGTTGATTCTTCACGTAAAATGCTTTACGTGGTGAGGCAGCTACAGGAGTATAAGAGTTTGGACACAACCTGGTATACGGGCGCCGTTTACTTGATGGCAATAACGACTGCCCTTTTTGCACAGTGGGAGAAGAGGAGTGAGACTACTACAGAGGAATTGGCTAAGCTGAAAGAGGAGATGGATTTATGGCTTGATATCATGGGCGATGTGGGTGGACTTTTGGGTAGGCCTCTCTTTTAAAGTCACTCTTAGTCCGTTTACTTACTGTTGCCCAAGGGTCTGGCAACCGCCTCCAAAGTGCAGTTCGGTCAGTCACCGATGGAACCTTGATTATGCTCACTCGGAACCTTGCGAACGGTAACTCGCCACGAATATCTAATGGCTCCCGTCGAAATTCTCGACAATCTCCCAGACAAGGTATCACTGAAGCTCAAGGCTATGCTAGCCCTGCCTACCCGGTATCTTTTCCGGATGGAAATGCCTCTAATGGTGTGCTCAACGCGACAACTAGAGCCAACGGGTACATGTCGCCCGACCACAGTTTGAGTGGCAACCCATCGCCGTATCCTACCACTTCTCAGCCCGGTAGTGCGTTCGCATACCCAGACCCGAGTCCTGGATCCGGAATTTCTTATCCATCTCAAAGTACCGTGTTTCCAGACCAGGCATACGGCTCCACCGATGCCGGAATAGTCAGCCAACTATCCCCACCAGTTCCAAGTGCGGCTAGTCAGAATCCCGCCGCTTCATTCCTGTTCGCGAATGCTGGCTCGACCTACACGTCCACAGCTCCTCAGCATGGCCAATGGCATTCGGGGCAAGTGGGTTCCCAGAGCTGGAGACAATGGACAGGGCAAATGGCAGTCAACCTCGAACCAGTAGAACATTACTCTGCCTCCGCTCTCATGCAGCTTGGTGGCAGGGAGCAAGCGGCCAACGAAACGAATTCTCACGCTCCTTCGGACATAGGAGGCGTTACCAGCGTCGATACCGCTTCTGCGCAGCCATGGCCCCTGATGATTTTTGACATCGGGCAGAATGGTGTCGCTTGAGTCGACTGGGGGGTGACTGAGGGAGGGATGCAGACTTTTTTTTTTTTAAAAAACTATCTAGACAGTCATGACGTTTATGATCGATATCCCGCGAAACTTAGGGGCGTATAGGACCACTCGATAGGAACACTCGGGGTGAGGAGTTGTCTTCTGATTGTATTTATTGACATTTTCACTTCTGGCGTCTCTGGCTATTTTGCCGAATTTCCGCTCGCTGCTTGGGTGTACTCCTAAAAATTTGCGGGTCCCGCTTTCCAAAAATTTGCTTTCCGTTTTGGCGGGAGCAGTTACCTGTAATATGTCTTGCCCCGGAGGCTGGTGGAAATATTTAATTCCACCCTCAAGCTCAAGTAATAGAAACAAAATATGTATTCGGTTACGGAAAGCTTTATTCTTAGGTCGGGGGCTGGAGGCAGGGTTCTCCAAGCCATGTGATAAGCTTTCGCTTGCGTGTCGTGATGCAATGCGTGTTGACAGACTCAACTGATAATACGCATTTACCTTCCCGGCGTCTTTGGCCTAGAGATTCAGGCACCGACCCGGGAGTCCAGCAAGTATGGCGAGGAATGAGCGATCACCGCTACTTCTAACCGTGCGGGTAGCTCCAGCACGTCAACGATACCCACATAACACTCTTCGCCGCTTTTGCACCATCGCCCTTTCAGCATCCCTGGTTGCCATATTCATCCTCTTCTTACTGCCACTAGCTTTTTTCCCCTCAGATATTTCACCCTATCTCCCTTGGGAGTTTCCCTACCCTCACAGAGACTGGCCGCGGAGCTATGCACTGCCGTACGATGAGTTGCAGGACATTTTGATGTCAACACCCAACGAAGAACAGGTGAAGGAATGGAGCGAGTATTACACATCTGGACCTCATCTAGCTGGAAAGAATTTCAGCCAGGCGCTTTGGACTAAGGACAGGTGGCAAGAATTTGGCATTACGGATACGAGCATTGTGAGCTACGACGTATATGTGAATTACCCAATCGGTCACAGACTGGCTCTTCTGGAAAAGAAGGGTGAAAAGAAAGAGGAGCCAACGAAGGACAACTGGGTAGTCAAATTCGAGGCCGGTCTTGAAGAGAATGTGCACAAAGAGGATGGAACAAGCGGGCTAGAGGATAGGATACCAACATTTCATGGCTACTCCGCCAGCGGCAATGCAACTGCACCTTTCGTCTATGCAAATTATGGAACACATCAGGATTTCGAGGATCTTTTGGAAGCAGACATAAGCGTCAAAGGAAAGATAGTGCTTGTAAAGTATGGTTATATCTTTCGTGGCCTGAAGGTTAAGCGCGCACAAGATCTCGGAGCGGTGGGCGTGGTAATATATAGTGATCCTGGTGACGACGGCGACGAGACGGAAGAAAAGGGTGTGGACACATATCCAAATGGCCCTGCTAGAGAACCTAGTAGTGTCCAGAGAGGAAGTGTGCAGTTTCTCAGTAAGCGTCGTAATTATTGTGTTTTTAGTGATGCTGTTTGCTTATAACCTGGTATGAAGGCATCGCACCGGGTGACCCCACTACTCCTGGCTACCCATCAAAGCCTGGCGTCCCGCGGCAGGATACGCAGCATTCAATACCTTCGATTCCATCGATTCCAATCTCTTACCTCGATGCACTCCCGTTGTTAAGAGCCCTAAATGGTTACGGCCCGAAGGCTTCTTCAATAGGTAAGTCGTGGGAAGGTGGTGGCTTGGGCTATAAGGGGGTCGAATACAACATCGGCCCTTCACCAGATGGCCTGCTCTTGAACCTAGTTAACGAGCAGGAGTACGTCACAACACCAATGTGGAATGTCATTGGTATCATCAATGGGTCTCTCTCCGATGAGGTCGTTTTGATTGGTAATCATCGCGACGCATGGATTGCTGGTGGGGCCGCTGACCCAAACAGTGGCTCTGCTACATTCATTGAGGTTATCAGAAGCTTTGGAAAGGCCCTCGAGAAGGGCTGGAGACCGTTGCGAACAATAGTATTCGCTAGCTGGGATGGGGAAGAGTACGGCCTCATTGGCTCTACCGAGTGGGTGGAGGAATTTCTTCCATGGCTCTCTGGTAGCGCGGTTGCTTACTTGAATGTTGACGTGGCTGTATCAGGACCACACTTCAAGTCCGCCGCAAGCCCAGTACTCAATAGAGCCCTTTATGAAATTACGTCCCTGGTCGCTTCACCAAATCAGACTATCGCAGGCCAAACGGTCAGAGATACCTGGAGTGGACACATTCAAACCATGGGGAGTGGAAGCGACTATACCGCCTTCCAAGATTTTGCTGGTATTCCGTGCGTAGACATGGGCTTCTCAGTTGGCCCTGAGAGTGCCGTCTACCATTACCACTCCAACTACGACAGTTTCGATTGGATGGACAAGTTTGGTGACCCAGGGTGGCGCTACCACGTAACGGTTGCAAAGCTGTGGTCGCTACTGGCAGCCAAGCTGGTTGAGAGCCCTCTTATACAGTTTAATGTTACGGATTACGCTGTCGGCCTCGGGAGGTATTTGAGGAGCTTGGAAAATGAGGCAAGTCAGAGCCTCGAGGGAATCGCGGATGAGAATAACGGAGGCGAGCTGAGAGATCTCTTTGATACCACGTTCGCACATCTCAAACGCTCGATCAAGAAACTTCGTAAGGCAGCTATTGAGCTTGACACGTATGCAACGGAACTCGAGGAGCGACTTGGCGAAGACATACCATGGTGGGAGTGGTGGAAAAAAGTCAAGCTATTTTACGAGGTTAAGAAAGTCAACAACAAGTACAAGTACTTTGAACGTCAATTTTTATACCCTCAAGGATTGGACGGAAGATCCTGGTTCAAGCATGTTGTATTTGCACCAGGGCTTTGGACGGGATATTCGGGTGCGACATTCCCAGGTTTGGTGGAGAGCATTGGTGAAAGGAACTGGACAAACGCTAAGGTATGTTCCCTTATGGTTATGGTACATAGGGATGGCTGACAGTAACTTAGAGGTGGAGCCGTATTATTGACAATCGGGTAAAACTAGCGACAGAACTATTTGGATGACAGCAATCATATTGCAATACCAGTTGCCGTAGAGTATATTGTGAAAAGTTGCAATAATATATTAATTCGAATCCTGAATGAAAACTAAGCCAAAATCCTAGAGTCACATGATCAATGCAGAGAAGTCTTGGCAAATAGAGCAGTCGAAACTCTGTCAGTTAGGGCTTAAGCGACCACGAACAAATTCTTGCCTTCGACGAGAGTAATTGAGCCTCAATCACATTCAACTACTCTAAATCTCTGAGTACCCCCCCAAAGACTCACCACTGGAATCATGGAAAACGACAAGGGCGAACCTGTCGATCTGTAAGAACTTGTGCCCACTTTTTCCCCAACAACCCAAATCCTTCTCAGCGCGCTAACATCACTTTGCCCCTCCATTAAATAGTTACGTCCCCCGCAAATGCTCTGCGACGAACCGGATCATAAAAGCAAAAGACCATGCCAGCGTGCAGATCTCGATCGGCAAGGTAGATGAGAATGGGCGGTACACGGGCGAGAATCAGGTGTACGCGTTGTGCGGATTCGTCCGTGCGATGGGCGAGAGCGATGATTCTCTGAATCGGCTGGCGCAGCGGGATGGGTTTTTGAAGAATGTGTGGAGTGGGAGCCGGCAGCGTTAGGTGAGTGAAGCTTTAGGACATATGGATGTGTGAAGTTTGGCTAACTATTGTTGTGTGTGATTAGGGGTTGGCGGTGTCTAAAACACTTTATTTTTAAATAGATGGATGATGGGAGGTCGCGGTGGTTTGTCTCTACTTAGGCTGCCCTTCAGCTGCGAGATTTACCAAGAGCCTAGCAGTTAGCATTAGAAATGCGCAGCTTCCAATCACTACGGCGCATCTCCCATGTCTTGCGCCTAGAAAGTCTATACCTCCAACTTGCCGAACACCCACTTGCGTTGCTTTTCTTCTTCCGTGTGATCTTCGTGCTTGATGCCCCAACGCGGCCCATCCAGTCCTCCTCAAGTCCCGCCACCTTGTATCTTGTATGCGGGTGACATGCCATGATTGGGGAGGGGGAAGTCGATATATACAACTATATCCCTGGGCCGCAGATAGAGATACTTGCCTTCTGAAGAGCTGTGGCGGTTAAGATCACGTCGGAGCACAGATACGGGCTGGACATACGTTTCGGAGGAGAGCGCTATGGCAATTCGGGTATGAGGCTGCAGTTGAAACGTGTCTCAATTTGAATTCCGGATCTAGCGAGGAACTGTGCATCTCCTTTGTGATCCAGTCGGATAGCTCGGTAATAAGGGATAGCTGAACAGAATGATACAGTCCGGATCAACAGGTACCTGCTTTGTTTTCACACATGAGGCTGGCCAACAAAACACCACACAAAATGCTAGAGGATGAGCAAGAGGAGATGAGCGCACTCCACTCGGTGCAGTGAACTGCCAAATAAGGGAGAATGAAGGAATGAGGCCGGTTGTGAATGCCGGCCAAAGAAGCAACCATAAATGTTTCTTTTCCTCCCATTGCATGCGGGGTATTCCGCAAATAAGGCGTAGAATGGGCTGTACCCAGTTAGAGTGTATATATGTATACATATATACTATTCTTTTTTCCTCTTTTCCTCTCACACTGCTTTTGAGATGCTTTAAGTACATATAGTTGTGAGCGAACTGCATGTATTCCCGCTTAGTTTCGCTTATCTTGGAACTCGATCTCCACCCGTTTCGCTTAGTTGGCTTGGGAACTCTGGATCGGGTCAGGATTCAGTGACATCTGTGGAGAGGCTAGCATCATGTGTACCCATTTTTATACTCATCACCCCCCAGGAGTATTTCGGTTTACTCCACTCCTTGTGTGCTTTGCTCCCGTCTATTGTGAGGTTGATTGTCGTGTCCTGTTGTTGTATGCTCCTAACTTTCCTCTTTTCCCCCCACAACCAACGCGCCTCCTATCTACACATTTCGTTGGGGGCGACTCGCCTTCGTGTCGTCAGGATGAAGAAATCCAGCAACGGCAAACGCAAGGCTCCCCCATTAGCCTACGACTCGAGCAAAAAACCCGCGATTGATACGGATCGTGCTCCAAGCCATAAAACGGACAAGGAAGCCCATGAGGACGGCATTGTTCTGCGCCAATTCTACCCTCCGGAGATGGCAAACGCCCGTGCCATGCAGTACGTTAAGGGCGAGATCAGACGCCCAGTTGAAAAACTTCGCGACACTATAAACGATACACAGGACGATCGAGCTAAAACCAAAGCAAAGGCCGCCGTGATCCATTGGTTTAAGTGTGATCTACGTGCCTACGACAATACTGCTCTACATCTCGCTGCAGAAAGGGCGCGGGAGTCAGATATCCCACTCATTTGCATCTATATTGTTTCACCACAGGACTTTCAAGCTCATCTCACCTCCCCTGCGCGTGTGGACTTCATTTTGCGTAGCTTGGAAATTCTCAAGAAGGATCTGGCGGCACTTGATATTCCGTTATACATTAAGACTGTCGCCAAGCGTAAGGAGATACCTGACCAGATTTTAGAACTTGCAGAAGAATGGGGTGCAAGCCATATCTATGCAAATATCGAGTATGAGGTCGATGAATTGCGAAGGGAGGCGCTATTGACTCGAAAGGCTGCGGAGAAAGGGATTGCGTTCAACGCTGTGCCGGACACTTGTGTTGTAGAACCCGGAAAATTGAGCGCGAAGACGAGTGGAAATCAGTATGCCGCCTATAGTCCGTGGTACCGTGCATGGATGGCCTACATCCATGAACACCCAGAGGCACTGGAGCTATATGCCCCACCAGCCAAGAATCCAAGATCTGCAAGAGAGAAGTTCAGATACATCTTCGAATTGGAGATTCCGGATGCACCAGATGACAAACTACTTAGTGATGAAGAGGGAAGGCGGCTGAGGTCATTGTGGCCAGCTGGTGAGCATGAGGCAAGAAAAATGCTGGGCGGGTTCATTGAGAAAAGGATCGGAGAATATGAGACGAGGAGGAACATTCCATCCGTTAATGGTACGAGCATGCTGAGTGTACATTTTGCTGCGGGGACGTTGTCAGCAAGAACGGCTATTAAAAGGGCACGAGATATGAACGGCGGGTGTAGACTTGATACGGGGAGTGAAGGCATCCGGGTGTGGATCTCTGAGGTCGCATGGAGGGACTTCTACAAACATGTCCTCGCCCACTGGCCTTATACCTGGTATGCGGTCTCTTGCCTATTATTATAGATCGTCATAATCCTCTAACTAATCCAATTCCATCCCCAGCATGAACAAACCGTTTAAAATCGAATACACCAATATCAAGTGGGAATACAATGACGAACACTTCGCCGCTTGGTGTGAAGGCCGCACTGGTTACCCAATCATCGATGCCGCAATGCGCCAACTCGCCAACACGGCATACATGCACAACCGTTGCCGCATGATCGTCGCCTCCTTCCTCGCCAAAGACCTCCTCCTCGACTGGCGCCTCGGCGAACGCTTCTTCATGGAACATCTCATCGACGGGGACTTCGCAAGCAACAATGGGGGGTGGGGTTTTTCCTCCAGCAGCGGCGTAGACCCCCAACCCTATTTCCGGATCTTCAACCCGCTGCTACAGAGCGAGAAGTTCGACCCTGAGGGAGAGTACATCCGGAAGTGGATCCCGGAGCTGAGGGAGGTGAAGGGGATGGCAATTCATGATCCTTGTGGGAGGCTGGAGAGAGAGGTGTTTGAGGCGTTAGGGTACCCGAAGCCCGTTGTGGAACATAAGTTTGCGAGGGATAGAGCGTTGGCTAGGTATAAAGAGGGGCTAGGTAGGTCAACAGCTTGAGAGGGGATAGATATAAAGGGCCATTATTTATTATTCTTTAATTGCTCGATCCTTTGTATTTGGAGTGAAAAAAGGGAAAAAGAACTGCACCGCCTCTCTCTGGTTGTTCTATAGTGTTTCCTTCCACGAACAGCTACCGCGCTATATACCCCATCACTATATTAACACAGCCTCCATACTATCTCCAGTCCCATACAACCCCCCTCTCATCCACCCACCAAAAATGCCGCTAGCGCGGAACTTAATCACCGCCCTCCTAATCTTGCCCCTCGTCCAAGAGCTAGTAACCTCCACGCTCCCTAGCTGGATATGGCCCTTCATCCTTCTAGTAGCGAGCCTCTGCCGCACCAACCTCCCTCACCCGCCCCTACCCCTATCACGGGAAGTGAGAGGGTGGACAGACTATCTGGCATCGCGTATGCCCCATATGCCGTAGTAAAGCGATCGGTTTAGCGCATTCGACCCCCATTGCAGGTGTCTTGTGCTTTAGTTAGTTTTGCTCTCCGGTTCCGCTTTCCCCATGCATGATAGGAGAATAGGTTCGAGAAGGGATGTATATCTGGGGTCGTTGTTGGGCGTTTGATTTGCTATGCTATGCGATATATATACTGGGGGGCTTGGGTAGAGGGAGTGATGAAATTGGTTGATTTGATTGATTTGGGGGAGAGTTGAGTGTTTCCTTCTATTTCAATTTTTTTTTTTTCTTGGAATGGGGAGGGGTTAATGGAGTAGTTTGGAACTGAAAGAAAACCGTACTCCGTAGACAAAGGAAATTAGAAAAAAAGTTACAAGACCGCATAAAACCTCAAACGTTCCACGCCACTTGCCGTTCAATCTGTGCTCCTTATCGCCTATTATTATTACTCCTCATCCCCAAAATCTGCACCAACCGAATAAAGATATTCAAAAAGTCCAGCTCAAGACTGATACTCTCATTGACCGCATCCCTCCTAACTATCCCCCTTTCTGCCAACCGCGCGTGATGCAGAACCTTCTGCACGTCGTAGAGAGTGAAGCCGCCAAACACCGCCAAGCCGCCATACAGCCAGATATTCTCCGTCCAGAGGAGCGTGCGGGCGGCTGTGGCGGGGAGTACGAGGGGAGCGAGGCCAGAGAGCGCGACGACGGCCACGCCAGCAAGAAGGGGGCCGCCGAGGTAGAGGTATTTCTCTTGTTTGGCGGTCGCCCCAACGAAGGCGATCGAGCCCATGAGACCGACGGTGTAGAGGCCTGCGCGTGCGAGGAGCGCAGGTTGGAGGAACATGAGGGGAGAGAGGACGGCGGCTTGAGTTACATTAAAGACGGTCCAAAGGGCGTATTTTTGAATGTAGCTGTAACAAATACCGCGTTAGAGTTTTGTATCCATAATGCAATCCATAATTTAGCAGCTTACTTATCGGGCGAGGTCGCAAACGTCCCATACATGCTCCCAATCGACGCCGCCAGCGAAACCCCCACTACAAGCCACGGATTCGTCGCCATGAGCCTATATGACCATCCACTATGGTGTAGCGTCCTCGCCGCAATACCGATAATGCCAATCCCCAGCCCAGTCGTCAAGAACGTCTCGTTCAGATACCCCCGCTCATATGTCGGCATCCCACCATCCTCCCTTGTCTCGCGGTTGAACAGCAAATTGATAGCAACTAGAGTCCCGCCGAAGATCCCAGCGCCATAGAGGAGTCGCTGCGTCGCACTTCTGGCGTCGGGTCGTTGCACGACCGGCTCTTGCATGTAGGTACGTCGGAAGGATTGTTGGAGAACATGTCGGGATTTGCTGAGGGTGGGTGTTGATTTCGGTGTGGGTCTTGATGTGAAGAATGTGTTGGGTGATGGCTTGATATGGAAGCTACGCACGGAGATGGAGGGAGAGATTGATTTAGGAATTTGCTTGGTGGCAAGAAAGAAGGATGAGGTGATGGTAGGTGGTCGACGGATAAGGGTGAACGCTATCATTGTTGATGGTATTAATGGGAGTTGGATCTTTATGTGTTAGAGATAGATCGAGGGAGAAGTGATTTGCGCGATAGGTAATTGTCGGATTTAGCAGTCGATGCACCGGACCCCGAAGTTTCCAGAAGGTCAATGACAAAAGAACATCAACCGAGGTTCGCCGACATTCAAGAAAATCGGAATAGAGTACATGCAAGTGTTCCCTACCTTCACAAAATAATATGGTAAATGAAGCTATGCCGATTGGCGAAAGCAATACAAAATTGGCCCAACATGTTAGAATGAAATCTATAAGAAACGGAACATTGAATACATGAGTTGCCTCCCCCGCCTTAGTCCCTCCTCCGGACGATGACGTGCCCTTTGCCATTAACTGTAACCTAGACCATGAGTTCGTGAAGCGCTCCACCACATACATATAAATATATACATACTCATCTTAGGAAAGCTCACTACACCCGCAATGATCATTTTCCAACACACATCGGTAAAATTCCTGGCCATGTATACAATAGAAACTATGACATAGTGCACTGTACATCATCGTCATCTCCCTAACCGTCCAAAGAAGTCATTGGGTCTTGCGCCACGGTTTCAAACTTTATGTTCCGTCTCCATAGCCGGCTGCATTTCTCCACGCCACCTTGTTCTAACCAGCGTGTCAAATTCTTGCATTGGCTGACGTTGAAAGCGACTAGATTATGGCAACCTTCGACGACAGACTCCACACCAATTCCGGTGACGCGTACGCAACCTCGCACTGAGAGCTCTCGTAGCTCAAGCAAGTGCAGCCCGATAGACCGAAGAGAGGAGTCTGAGACAGCAGATCCGCAAAAAGAAAGCTTTAGAACTGTAAGGTGGGGGCAACCCAGGGCCAGGACTTCCGTCGCTGTATCTGAAAGAGCACAGCAGAAAGACTATAAATGTAGGGGTTAGTGGGCAATGGTAATGGCGATTAGGGATAGGGTGGTTCCATACAAGATCCAATTCGCGTAGCCCTTTCGCCGCATTGGTCAGATAAACTATTGCATTATCTGTTAGATATGTGCAGTCTGCAAGACATAACTTCCGCAACCTTGAGAACTGATAGATGCTCCAGTGCTGGAAACCTTGATCTGTGATAGTTGTGCACCGGGTAAGATCGATTTGTTCTAGCCGTGACGCAGCATGCACAGCGAGATGAGCCATTGACCTATCTGTGACGTGTTTACAGTATGAGAGGGTTAGCCGTTTTAGCTTAGGGCATCCGATAACGGTCCCTGGAGGCGCATGCATGAGAACCTGGTTCCCGGGCTTCGAGCCCGAATTCTGCCGCCCCTTCTGTTGTTGCTGGGCCAATGGTGGCGCGTCTTGGACGACCCAGCCGATGACTCTGGCGAGAAGGTTGTCACTGACCTTCCTACAATTGCTTAAATCAATTTCCTCCAAGCCTCTTGCCTTATTTGCCATCTCGAGGACTGCTTGACCAGTTATATCCCATACACTCTTCATCCTCCATACCTTCACATTCGCACCGCACGTTGCTGCCAACACTGTGAACCCTTCATCGGTGATGTGGAAACAATTGCCGATATCAACAATGACCGGTCTTGAGCCAACAAACGGGCAAATATACTTTATGAGCACTTCATCCGTTATCTTGCGGTTGAATTCGCGGAGGTCAAGGACATGAAGCAAGTCTGTTGAGCTAGTAAGGAGTTTGGACCAATGATTTGACACTCGCCTCAGATTCATCAGTTGCCAGATGTTGAGGTGGTTAAATATGCGCGTTAGTATGTCGTCAGGGAGGGTTCCCTTGTTGAACTGGCTGGGCCGTCTCGGAAGGGTTCTCAAGAGTGTCCTTGCCCTTTTTGTTGAAATGTGCTGTTCCGGAGGAGTGGTTACATGTTTTGCTTTTGCAGTGGGTGACGCGGAAGCCCGAGGTACCAATGGATTTTGGTTGTTCTGTGCTTCATTACCTCCATTTTGCTGCGAATCGGGGGCAGGCGGCGCCAAGGACCCTCTTCTTGATTTTGATCTCATATTATCGATGTCGACGCCTAGGAAAGGATCGGGATCATAAGGCTCAATGATAGGAATATCCTCTATGCGGCTTGGCTTATGAGGGCTCTCCGGTTTGATAACATTTACTGTTACCGCAGAATATGACTGCCTCTTCGGAGCCTTGGGTGAGCGATCTCCAATTTCCAAATCACCAAAAGAAGGCGTTGGAGTATTAGGTGCATCGGCCATTTCAATGTCGGAGTCGGTGGGTAAGGGGTCCAAACGGTTTCTCGCCGTGACTTCAACTTGTTGCCGGATTTCAACAGGACATCTCCTCCACAATTCGTTTAGAACCTGCTCCGTTATCATCAAGCATTCAACTTCCGCGACTGAGCGAACAGTAGCAGTCCTTCTAGGAGCTAATGATAAACTTGCAACTTCTCCAAAGTATTGCCCCTTCTTCAGTCGGGCTTTTATCCGGACGGCTCCGTGACTGCTGCTTTTCCGAGGCCCAAAGCCACCGAGGAAAAGTCCGCCATTGGGCACGGTTGACTGTTCATCAACCACCTCAACTTCACCCCGCACGATGAAGTATATCTCTCGGCCGTGTGTACCCTGCTTTACTATGTCTGTGAAAGGAGGATAGGTCATCGGCTGAGCGCTTAAACCCAAGAAATGAAGTATTTCTGAGGGCAGGCTTGAGAATAATGGCAACTCTTTTAAGAGTTGCCGGACATTCACCAGCCCGCTGCCGAGGGCACTTGTCTCCAGGAAACCGTCGGCGACACCAGGGCTCGGAGATTTTCGTTTCTTCGTATTTGAGACACCGTTACTGCCAATGCTACCCTCATCTCCCATACTAACGGCACCTGTCGTTCCCTCTCTCGCCCTCTTACCCCCCCGCGCCGGTAGCCTCGACACATCCCCGGCTTCTCGTTTTTTCTTGTATAATATTGTAAGCCTCTCTTGAGCTTCATCTCTAATTGCCTGCTCCACCTCGGGAAACTTTGGTAGTTCTTTCGTTAGGTCTTCTCGAGACAATACCACAAGTAAACATCTACTTCGTGCAATAATAGTTGCCGTTCGTGGTATGTCCATCAAGACTCCAATCTCACCAAAGAATGCACCGGGCTTCAGCTCAGCGTATGTGCTTTCGCCATCCCGCGAAGTTACCGCAACGGCGCCTCGGACGAGCCAATACATAGCTTTCGCTTCATCGCCTTCTGTGAGAATATAATCGTGTGGGGAATGTAGTTGAGGTCGGAGATGGGTTGCAATAACTGCTAGAAAAGAATCGGGCGCTGATAGAAACAGGGGAAAGGATCGTATGCGGTCTAAGAGGTCTAAGGGCATTCCTTGAATTTGTGAAGCCGTTAGAGGTGATGGCCGGATCGGTCGAGAAGGGTTCGTCTCCGAATTGAAGGTTCTGATCAGCGCCAATGGGTCCGGAATTGGGGTACCATTAGCCTTGTTGGTGTGAGTTGAGGCACCCCCGGCCGCATTTCGGTGATGCCGGCGCATATTGAATTCTGATAACGGCCCAAATGCAACATAGAATCAGCCGCGTTTGAGAAGTTGATAGGGGCTCAGGTGGAAGCCTTTGTTTGACGTTGGTAGGATCGCCAGAAGCTGTATCTATCTGTACCGGCACATCGTGAGGACGGCGCGTATGTTTAAGCGGGGTGGCGAGGGGAGTTCTCTCTCTCTGTCTCGCATGCGGGAGCCAGTTAGGCTGGGTTCGCGATTGCGCCGTAAGTTGTTTTAAACGCTTCTAGAAAGCTAGGTTCTAGCAAGCTATCTTCTGGCGAGGCAACGACGCGTGGTTCCCAAGATTTTCTTCTAAAACGAAGTCAGGCAATCAGCAAGGGCCCACTTGGCGGGCTACCACCTGAAACAAAGCGTAGGATCGGGGGAAGGGAAAAAAACGAACGCTCAAGCCAGACCAAGCACGGAGTATCTCACGCAACGACCTATTACCAACCGAGTGTGTAACCGGGGTTTCGAAGGAAGATCGTGCCAACAAGGTATTATCGTCCTGAAAGATGCGCGCGGGTTGGGTGCGTCGCAAAATTCAATGCGTCAGACCGACGGGAGGATCATGGAAACGCCGGCGCACAAACCACGCAATGGGAGAGCAGGTGAGACTGTTTTTTTTTCCCTGGATAGTTCGATGGAGAAGTGGATGATGTGGGGGGTGATGTCTTGCACCATGTGAGACAAAGGATAGGACGGGTAGCATGCACCACCAAGCAGACCACTCGGTTAGGAATCCAGATCCTGAGGGCCGGTTGACCAGCCTGAAGCTAACCCTTGGCCACGCAAGGAAGCAAGGAACTACGGTACTAATATAGCATACGTTCTAGGCTGCTCCAACTAGGTAACCTAAATAAGTATTGGATGCTTGAGAGGCTTCTAGAAGCCGCGCACATCCATGAACAGCATGAACAGTGGGTCTCTTCCAGGAACAACGCCGCGTGGAGGATCAGCCCCAAATAGCCCACTAGCATTTTGACGAGAAGCTTAAATTGCGACTTAGGGCGTGTTGCGGCTCGTGAAAACGGCAATTGGATCGTTCACAACCCGTCGCCTATAGGAAGCGCTTCCGCCGGAGTGCCCACTGCCGGCACCTCCCGTACTAGTTACGGGATCTGCTAGCACTTTTCTCTGTGCGGGGATATTTGATATTCCAAGGAATTCTACGCCGGTTGCTCATAGATTTGGTACCGTATTGCCCTGAGGAGGATATTTTCCATGAGAGTCAATCGTTTCGAAGAAGGATGATTTAACTTCGCGTTGTTTTGACCGAGACCCCATTCTGGGGTCTTTAGTCATCTTGCTAAGTGTTAATTCGTTGTCTTCGATGGTAGTAATTGAGTATAACGCATATGCACTCATTCACTCTGCAGAATATTTGGGTAGACTGGATCGCCCGTATCTCTTTCTTTTAACACCTCATCAACTCCCGTTGATGCCTGCGTACTTTCCCGTTCATTGTTGCTTCTACCAGCCTTCCACTTTCAACGCACCAACTCTACCCACGAATCTGTTTACCGCAACATCTTACATCTTTAACCTCTATTGCCATAGGATGGCTAGCGGTGGAGTGTACAGTACTCCGGATTCGTTCACGGTCTGTTTCATGAGGGCGCACCAACACCTCGACGCAGGTGTCGCTTTAGTATGTACACGCACATAACTGAGCCTACTCGTCTTACAAATGGGCTAATTTGACAGAAGCTGCGTGAAACGCATCCTAAACATGCGAATGAGATGGCGTCTCATATCAATAAGATATACGCTCTTCTTATTGAGGTACAGGATGACACAGAGCCAGTTTTCACTGGCAACGACTTGATTGCCTATGATACCACGAAAGGCCTTGCAAAGGCCAGCGGCATTTCGTCGTTGGGGCTGGTGAGTCCTGTGGAAATTGGGGTCAATGATCGTTTAGCACCTCTACCTCCCGAACAATCCAAAGGTCCCATCCCGACACCTGCAGCAAATGTCGCTGCCGGGAGCCAAGGCCAACCTCAAATCCTTACAGAGGTTAGCGACCTACCGGAGCAGCGTCCCCCGATCGTACGGCTCTTCGGTCACGATTCCCAAGAGGTCCAGGCCCTTCCAATGACAGCTATACCACAAATAACTTCCCTAAATACTAGCATTCCTGCTCCCCAATCCTGGGCATCCGTCACAGCAAATGGAATAGAAGCAAAGACGATACAGCAGGCTGCCCGAATCACTCTTTCCCAGCTCACAGGGATGCCCGGAGCTGTCCTTAGTTCTCTGCCTCTAACGGCTGAGAGAGCTCTGGAGACGAGGGTTGTTTGGATTTACAATTGCCCGCGGCGTATAAAGCTCACTGATATCACGGAGTTGATACACGAAGGCCCAGTTAAGTCAATTTCATTTAATAGTGATCCCAAAGCTGCGACCGCACGAGTTGTTCACATCGTTTTCTATTTGGCCAGAGACGCTGCGCTATTCTTGGAGTCAGCGAAGACTTTCACACATCCTACCTGGGTGAGAGATCTACGATTCGAAGCTGGCGAACCTCATCCAGACGACAACGTATTACGGCTGATGGACCCGCCGGTCAACGCTCGGCGTCGCTTGACTGTCGTTCGCTCCGGTCTTTTTGGTGGTCACATGGCAGAGTCTGCATTCTATCAAGAGATCCTCCGCGTGGTTCCTCGCAGCGCAGTCGAGTTGATTTTCTACTACAACCGGGGGAATGCCACTGTGGTACTGGGTAGCGTGGCAAATGCTATGGATCTCAAGAACCACTTTGATGACCAAGCGAAAATCGGCAGCTCTACGTTCGGCGGAGTCCAGGCCAATTTTTCCAAGGACCCCTGCGAGCACGCCATGCGTCTGGTGTCCGATAAGATGCGCGATAGACACTGGCAACAGGCAAAGAAAGAAGGGTTGGTAAAATGCGGGAGTAGAACGGCCAGCAGAGGGGGAAAGGGAAGCAAGAACTAGCCCATGCCCATTAGCTGGGCCTGTGGAGGATCACACAATTTCGAGTTGGAAAAGGTGTTATTTGCGTTGTAGCGCAGCTGAGATGGGCTGCGGCCTGACTTATCCTCGCTGTTTGCGAGACATTACAAATTGTAATCTCTGCATAAGGCGATTAAGCAAGGAGGATAAAAAGTTAACATAACGAGCCACTTTTGGGTGTTAATAGAATAATAGTTGGAATGTTGTGGACTGTATATTGATGAGTGAAATTGCAGCCTCTACGTCTACATCAAAGGCTTACTCCAAGAGCTACCAAGATTCTAGACCGAGCTACAAGATCGCAAACCACCACCACTCCAGAAAGAATGCCCTAGAGTTTTAGCTGAAAGACTTCTGACACCACACGAATTCCCCTTGCTCAACTGCTATCACTTCACAATATCAGATCTAGATGTTGGTTGATTTCAACCCCAACGCCTCCTCACCGGCCAATGTTCTATGGAGGTCTTAATCGAACAAGGGGAACATATCGGAAAGGAGAGATCGCTCAATAGGAGTATTATTCGACAATGCTGTTTACTAACTTCTTTCCGTGCCTCCGGACCACCTGATCTAATATCTCCCGTACTTGTTTACATCCATCCACACCAACCGCTAACATACCTTCCAGTCTCCCGATCTGAGCCCTAGTCTCCATAACCAACACGCTCACCTTCTCGCCGGCACCCAACGTCCCTACAGTCAAGAACGGCAATTCCATCTCCTCCGAACTGTTAAGGTCTAGTAAGGGGTCAGCGCTCTCATCGTTGCTGCTGTAGGATGACGTTGAGCCGGCCGTGCATGCGACAATGTAGTCAGTCATGGGGATGCCGGCGTCGATGAGCGCGAGTGTTGCGGCGTTTAGGCAGGCGGCGAGGAGGGAACCGTCTTGGGAGAGGATGTGGAGGGTTATTTGGATGGTGGAGCGGGGATAGAGATGCGTTAAGAGACTAGAGGAGAAGGCATTGGCTATTGTGTAGCGCATTTCAGCAACACGCCTATAGCATATTATAAGCATATCTCTTAAGAGAACTTAGTATTTGTCTTAGGTTCGACTAACTTGTCGGTCTTGGTTCTCTTCTTCCTCTCAACCCCGCTAAACCCCGCAATGTCGATCTCCACTTTGATTTCCGCATCCGAACCGCCACCACCCGTTCTTCGGACTTCTGCTGGCCCGGCAATGGTACATATCACCTTTGTGTTCCCCATCTCCAGGTAGCTCGATCCGTCGGCGGCAGCCTGCGTGGAAATCTGTGCGTGGATGCGTCGGAGCTCATTCCAACGGCGGCCGTCGAGGCGGAGAAGAGCGAGAGAATAACTCGATGTGTCGAGAGGCATTGAAGAGGGGCGAGGCAGATGTTTCTTTGTAGCTGCTAATTTAATGTAAGAGTAAATCTGTTGCTTTATAGTCATGTGACTTCGCGTCAAACGTCATTCTTCCCTTATCGCGTTCCCTTCCATCTGTTCATGGCCCAGAACAATGCGATTTGAATCTATGGAATCCTAAGGGCGATTAAGCACAGAATTCGGGAGATGGAAAAGAGTGACGATGACCTGGAAATAACGGGCGTGGTGGAGGTGGGTAAACATATCAATAGTGAGTTGTCCTATACTGCGAGAGAATATGACATCTAATTATTACCATTTAACCAGACGCCGCCAGAGAAGATGTGGCAAGCGAGACAACGAGCGATGGTGACGACCTGTCGGCCTCTCAGCGATGGCCTTCCTATTCGAAGAGTACTAACATCGTGGGGGAAAAGGTCGTTATGTCTGACGACGACGGCGAGGCGGTCTACAAGAAGTTCAAAACTCGCAAAGCCACCGAGAAGAGGCGTGCTGCAGCAAGCACACGCAGAGCCAAAGCACTAGCAACGGGAACTGGTGTTGGAAAAAGAAAAACAAAGGCCAAAGTCGAAGGAGCCGCAAAGAAGACTAAAGTGTTCGGCGAGGATTCTGACGATGCTCTCTTGGAAGACACCTTGCCAGACCATCTCCAGAACCGTCGGAAGGTGTTTGAAACCAACCGAGAACGTATGAAGGAAGTTGGATTAAAACTACCTCCAGACTACGACGATATTGATTTTAGCGACGACGATAGGCTTGCAGATTTAAAAGAAAGGCCTGGTTTTCCGACGAAACCACCTACAGCATACAAGGATATTGAATTACCATATTCTCTCGGTCTGATACCGGCGCCTATCGCACAGTGGCTGCGGGGTTACCAAGTTCAGGGGGTTGCATTCCTCCATGAACTGTTTGTGTACCAGAAGGGGGGTATTTTGGGGGATGACATGGGCTTAGGCAAAACGGTCCAGGTCATTGCCTTTCTAGCCGCTGCCTTCGGAAAGACTGGAGATGAGCGAGATGCTAAAAGGATGCGGAAGATGAGAAGAGCTAGGGATGGACGCTGGTATCCTCGTGTATTGGTCGTTTGCCCAGGGACCCTGATCGAAAACTGGAGATCCGAATTCCAGAGATGGGGTTGGTGGCAGATTGACGTTTTCCATGCAGATGCAAAGGAAGCTGCACTTCAAGCTGCCAAATCTGGACGCTTGGAGGTTATGATCACAACCTACGCAACTTACCGACTAAATAAGGATACTATTAATATGGTTGAGTGGGACTGCGTTATTGCTGACGAGTGTCACATCATCAAAGAACGGCACTCGGGGATAACTAAGGCTATGAACGAGATCAACGCTCTTTGTCGAATAGGTCTAACTGGTACCGCAATCCAAAACAAATACGAAGAGCTCTGGACTTTGCTGAACTGGACGAACCCAGGGAGGTTTGGCCCAATATCAACTTGGAAGGCGAGCATCTGTACACCACTGAAAGTTGGCCAATCTCATGACGCAACAGTGTATCAGCTCAGCTTAGCACGTACCACAGCAAAGAAACTTGTCGAAAATCTTCTGCCAGAATTCTTCCTTCGGCGAATGAAGACACTGATCGCTCACCAGCTACCGAAGAAGTCTGATAAAGTGGTTTTCTGTCCACTTACCGAGACTCAGCGTGATGCGTATGAGCTGTTTGTGGATAGCGATATCGTTCAATATATCAAGACTTCCGGTGAACCCTGTGACTGTGGTTCCAAGAAAAAGCGTGGCTGGTGCTGTTATACGACCCTCCCTTCCTCTGAAAGAAGGTGGCAGGAATTTGTTTTTCCTGCTATCTCAAACCTTCAAAAGCTTAGCAATCACCTGGCAATACTAATTCCGCAAGGCTCTGATTTGCCAGAAAAACAAGCTAAGGATCTCGAGATGCTCCAGATAGTGCTCCCGGATCAATGGAAAGAGCTATACCGTAATAGGGACTCAATCTTGAATTTCTCCAACCCCGAATTTTGCGGGAAATGGAAGATATTAAAGAAGCTGCTGAGGTTTTGGCACAGCAATGGGGACAAAGTTCTAGTGTTTTCGCATAGTGTGAGACTACTGAAGATGCTCCAGATGCTGTTCAATCATACGAGCTACAACGTCAGCTATCTCGATGGAGCAATGAGTTATGAGGACCGCTCTAAGGCCGTGGATGATTTCAATAGCGACCTGGATCAGTTTGTGTTTCTCATTTCAACGAAGGCAGGCGGTGTAGGCCTGAACATCACGTCTGCAAACAAAGTTGTTATTGTGGACCCCAACTGGAATCCAAGTTATGACTTGCAGGCGCAAGACCGCGCTTATCGCATCGGCCAGATCCGGGATGTCGAGGTCTTTCGTCTGGTTTCTGCAGGTACTATCGAAGAAATCGTATATGCCCGACAGATATACAAACAACAGCAGGCAAACATAGGCTACAACGCTTCAACTGAACGGCGTTATTTCAAAGGTGTGCAAGAAAAGAAGGATCAGAAAGGAGAGATATTCGGACTTGGAAATCTTTTTTCATTCCAAGGAGGTAGCGTGGTCATGCGTGACATCGTCAATAAGACTAACGTTGCGGAATCTAAAGCCGGCGTTGATGTTATTCAAGTTGATATGGACCAAGCTGCCGGCGATGACGAAGATCCACTCAATGGTGAAGAAGAGGACAAGGCAATGAGTCAACTTGCTACTATGGTGATGAAAGGGGAGGTCTTGGATGCCAAGAAAGACCCATTAAAGAAGACAGACGCTGTACAGGCGATACTGGCTGGCGCTGGCGTAGAATACACGCACGAAAACTCAGAGGTTATCGGATCCTCAAAAGTCGAAGCTCACCTCAGTAGGCGCGCAGAAAGCACGGGGAATGATATAAATCTGAGTGATGAAAAGGTCTTTGCTAGAAGCCGAGATGACGCGCAAGAGAAGGCAAGCTTGAAACACGGGACTGGGCACGCCAACTTGCTATACCACCCCCCTCATGGCGTGATGAAGCGGCAATTCTGCACTATGGCGAGAATGTTCGGTTTTAACGACGCTACAGAGTTCGCGCTTGTGGTTGAGGGATGGACTCAGGAGCAAAGAAGAAACTGCTTGGATAAGTTCTACCGAATGAGGAGAGAAAAGCTTCTTGGACTGGAGAAGGGAGAGGAAACGACGCCGGAGATTGACCTTGATGAAGGCTGATCCGAAGGGTGCCAACTCTTCCGGGAAACTACTTCCCTGCAAACCAGAACCTCAGCAAACCGAGACCCTCGATTACTGCCAGCGGTTCGGCCATATTGTCGTTATCATCTGTGGTTGCGCTAAATATAGCAATGGCATCACTCAGAATCCTTGTTAGCGTCTGAACGGTAGAGCGGGAGAATACTTTTGGGAGTGCTTCATGAACATCCCCGCCCCAAGTGTTGGTTTTCCCTTACGAACGATGCTGTCTATCCACTAACCCCAACTCATAAATAGGTGAAGTATGCTTATCGAGACCGGCCACTGATATGCCGGGAATGATCGGCCTAGTCCTTGTGCATATGCGTGTGTGCATATATCACAAAAATGGCGAACATTAGGAAAGCTTGAACCTGAGTGGAAACTAAGTAAAAGCTTGGGAATTGAAGCCTATATGCCAATGTATTCCTCTACCAGTTATAACGGTCTCGTAACGGTTGCACTTAGATAGCAGTCCGAGAAACACCAACAGTATTGATATCAATGGAAGCAATCAGAGACAAAGTCTCCGAAGAGAGAATTAAATGAGGGATAATCTCTCAAATATTACGCCTTTACGTTTTATATACCCGGATACATGAGGAACTTACTAGGATACCACACAAGTCAACGCACAAAGCGTCACTATCATTTTAAGTTGCATATTCTAGGAAGGAATCCCTGTAACTAAAGGCACTCTCGAGGACCGCCGTTGCATCAGAGTATGATTCGAAATGAGTTCTCATAATCATAGTATCTCTTGGGGGGCCGTTGCGTTATTGAATAGATGTTCGGGATGGATTCTCCCAAACCAATTGACTCCCAGGTACTACCGTGGTATCATGGCTATAGGTTCGGGAGATACTCCTATAACCACTAAACACGCCCTAGGGAGTGAAGAGGGAATAGCCCAAAGAAAAACACTTGAAGGTCAGCAAGTGGTTTCGGTGTGCTATTCTAGTAAACCTTTTGTGGTATCCGAGTAGGGCCTGCGCGGCATCGTGAACCTTTTCGATGAGACATACATGATATCGTGAAGTGGCGAGCCGTCCTTTAGGATGTGCGTCATACCGCGAAAATAAAGGAGAAATGAAAAAAGAGCGCAAGGGGAGGATCGAACACGCTCCTATTCGCTACCACACAAAGACCCGCCCCCCCTTCTTCACACCCAAAAGAGAACCTTCCCATCATCCAAACTAGGCAAAAGAAAGCCCTCTCGAATAGCAAAAACCTTAAAGCCCCAAGGAGTTTCGACTACCAGACTACGCTGCCTGCGTCAGGCATTGTAACGGATAGATCCTTAGGTGTTCAAGGGAAAACCTCATTTTGAAGCCGGTGGTTAAACCGCTCGGCCGCGAGGCTTTTTGGTGAAAAGAGTGCCGGCAAACCTGTTTATGTGTCAATCCATTCCCCTGACCATGTCCGCCCCACCAAAATATTCCTGCAAAACACGTATCTTTTCCTGCATCGCAGCCATTGCACCAAAAGCTTTTCGAGGCTAGCCATCCCGAAGCCTTTGATACAATCTCAGCGTTCTAGCCTCCCTTACCAGTGACAGGGTATCTGAGCTTCGGAAACAGTTAACGCGAGAAAGGATCTGGATGGGTGAATACTCGATGTAGAGTTTCTCCTTCGCAACTATGCCTCCGTTAACAATGAAGAGCGATCGTCTCTTTGAAGGTGGTAGGTATTTTGGACGAAGCAATATGGTAGAATGTAAGCCACAATTCTGGCTGTCTCAGAAGAGTTGAATTCGCCTGAGTAGTCACAACGGTTCCTGGTCAGCCGTTGAAAAGACAACCAACCACAGCCAATCTCCTCCGAAACACGAATAGGGGGCTGGTGGGTATTCGGACTTCTGGAGGACCGGCGGTCTATTCTAAAGGCGTTCAGGAGACACAGAATAGATAGCATTTGTGGGAGATTCGGCAGTTCTCTCCTGTGGTTACGGATGTGTCCATCTAGAAGCAGGGGGGTTTGTCGTTGATCGTGCTATGCTGCGCTATGCTCTACTAAAGTGTCACAGGTGGACCCGATTAAGATAAAGGGAGATTCCCGATGTCGCTGTCCAGAAGATTGTGGGAGATACCAAAGATTATTGCAGAAAACAAACCACTGGAGCTTGGCGCCCAGCCTAATCGGGGACACGACACTATATAGAGTAGAATTGGCTATAAAATTACGGAAAATCCGAATATCTGCAAGGAATTTCAGTAGTTCTCTCAAGAGAATCACCTGGAACAAGTGAAAACTCGGCTATGACTATTATTCCTCCAAGCCTTTGTTTCCGGCTGGGGGTCCAGATGTGTTGTGATAGTGGAGACGTGGAGCAAGTCTTTGCTACTGTCGCCCCCAGAGACGGCCGGCAGCAGCGATCATGTAATTCCGCTGGTGTTTGATAGTGTGGCGTGGCTGTCCTAAAAGAACGACATGGATAACAAATATCTAGCCGCTGTTTGATCATCTAGACCTAACACGTTGGAATGGCAGGTGGGTTGGACCCCTAACTCTGGGCATAGCTCATTGATAACTTCGGTCATTGGCGTATGAATGAATTCTCGGGCGGTTTTGTTTGTCTAAGTCGTCGTCTAGCTCGAAACAGAGTACTATTCGAGATTTGAGTCATTGCGATATATGTACACAGGGAACATGGTACTACGTACCATACATATATGCAAACATCTGTAATCGCCGATGTGGCACCAATTACTAGCCAGCTTCAATACAAGGCTTTAGTCGTCAAAGGGCTTCTTTGGAAACGCCATGCGCCTTGTTGAGGCCCCCGACTTGGTGGTGGCTGGGGCAGCCAATACCGTATATGCGGAGCCCCGCTTGGTGCGCTTGGTGGGACCCGACTCCAAATGCAACCAGCCGATATTCATCAAAAAGGTCCCAGTCCCGGCCAGGCAGCTCCAAAGTATTTGCTCTGCACGAGAAGCAAGCATTGATCGACCTGAAGGTCTACCTTCGGTGATACATAGATCAGCATAATTCACGATCTCTGGTTTTCGTCGGCGGATCCGAGATAATGTCAGCCGCCCAAGAAGACCCAGTCGGGTACTGGGGACACATGATAAGGCCGAACAGAGGCCCTTCAGATCTTTTCGATTTTCTGTTACGTGGGATAGCCAATTATGTGGTTAGTGGTTGAATTGGAACTTTGGGCGATCGAGCGCTTGTGTGCCTTTGGAAAGCTGATGGGACCTTAGATCGATAATATCGATCCTAAACAAGTCAATCATCTTACCCCCGAGAAACTCGCAGCATTCTACAAGAGCGTTGGCGGGAATTATGATGGTAAATCACACAATCCATCGCTCTTCTAAGCCAATGGTGTTGTTGACCTAACTATCTAAAGAGCTCTTTCTGGAGACCCCCAACTCAAGCCTCTCCTTCCTCTACCAAGCCTTGGGTTGTGCACATTCTTTCGAACAACCTGTTTTAGAACATTTTAGTCCTCCGTCTATTCCTGCGCTGGCACATGCGGGCTTCGTACGATGGCAGACAATACAGCTACTGCTAGATCCAAATGAGCAGGTACCATTTTTGCAGGAGGCAGTTCGGAAGTTTGATATTTTGCACCCCGCCACGGGGGGGATCTTTCCGAAAGTTCTTCCTAGAGAGGCTTTCCCAGAACAACCTGATGAAGAGATGACGAGATGGTACAACAGTGTTGCTGAGAAGCTGGAAAGGGAGGCACAGTCCGAACAGGAAGGTAGTCAGACAGAGCAGCCTCCACGCGAACACACAAGAGATGTTCCAAGGCAGCGGCAGCGGCGGGATATTTCGCCTCCCCGAAGACCAGCGGCAGGGAGTGCTGAGATGCCCGACGAAGCCAACTATTTCCGCACGCACCACGACAATTTCCATAACCGGAATGATAGAGATAATGTCATATATGTGACTCCTCCGGTCTCTCCATACCAGTATGGGAATATGAGGAACCGTCGGCGCAGTTTCCCAGAGGAGATATACAATCAAGGGCTACGTCGTTCTCCTGATTCCTCTCTGCATTCACATCATCACGATAGCGCTAGACGAAGGAAGTCACATAGCCCTATGCGCAGGAATTCCATCGATAGCTCCTCTGGCTCCGAGTCCGACACCGAAAGCATCACAGATTCAGAGTCTCCAACCGGCCCACGCGTAAGACGAGACAATCAACTATCTCCACCGCCTCAGCAGACACGCTTCGCCCCCGTCCTAGTTCACCGCCGTAGCCGGGATCTTCCGGGACTCCACGAACGGTACGACCCCGGAGCGCGCGGCAGGGGAGACTACTCTTACGAAACTTACCACCACTCCGCGGTCCCTAGCCAGCGTGATGGGTACTTACACCATGAGCCCACTGTTCGCGGAAACTATCGTGGCCAGAACGTAAAATGGAATGGTTCAAGTAGCATATATCACGCGGCCCCAGGCCGTGCGACTGGTTCCACGGCGTCCACCATTGGCCGGAGGATATCACCAGATAGGCCTGTGGATATGGAATGGGGAAGGGGCGGGAGGCAAGGTTTTAGAAGGATCCTTCCACACTTGAAAGGAATGGAAGGGAGGCGATATCCTCCCTCATCGTATTACTAATTCGATATCCTACCACAAAATGCCCATTCTCTCTTTCCAGACTGTTCGTATGGACGGTTCATATGCTTTCGGGTCAGGGGATAGTCGTTTCACAGGACTATACGAAGACCTTTTGGTTTCCAGGAGTTATTTTGTCAGTTAGCAGGTGCTCAAGTTTTGCAAGGGCGAAAATACCCACGGTAGCCCCATGGCTCTCTCTCCTTTGGATTGTTTTATATCTTACTCATTGGTGTTTGACAATTCCCTACATACAGAAGGACAGTATGGGCTAGGAATTTTAAGAAACTACGTCCCGACTTTCGAAGATTACAGCGCAGAGAGCGTTTAATCCTTGCGTATTAGGTTGTTTCCTCCCGAGGGAGAGTAATACGAATTTCCAGGGCTACCATTTCTATTTTGGTAAATCTAAGACGCGCTGTCGAGATCCCACCCACACCCCACCCACGCTCCATCCCCCATTTACAACTCCTATAAATATTGACAAACGCTAGGCACACCGATGGGGTATAAACGTGTTCGCCTGACTCCGTGCACAAAAGCCACCCGAGCCAATACAGGGGATTGACCTTCGGTTGCACAATTCATGCCCTCCTATTCTTTCGTATGTAATTGGTGGTAAAGGTGATAGGGCAATACATACCCGCAATCTTAGAGAATCTGTTGTTTTATAGACATCCTAGGTTACGTATAGAGCTCCCCCGATCTCCCAGCCCCCGATTCTCGGGACTGCCGCAGAGCAGCCCCCTCTCCGTTCTCGTCCCTCATTTCTCTCTCCTCCCGGATTTCCTGCTCAACCTCCTCCCTTAACCCTTCTAAGTCTGGCGGAATCTCCGACATTTGAACACTGGGCGAGTGGTTCAGATATCTGAGAGTTTCCGTGATGGCTTCGACAATGTCGTTAAGTGATTTCGTTGTATTTTCGTTCTTATACTTGCCCATTGCTAGGTTTGGAAACAGCGTTTTGTCGGGTTTGAAATGCTCAATGAATGGCATGTCTGCAGGGAGAGCTGCAGGGACCTCTGCACCGAGGCAGACACTAGTCTCATAGGCCCATAACCGAGCGACATTGCGTGGGGTATACCCGCCTCCACCGAGGATGATCAACGGCAGATTGAGCGACTTAGCGAAACGGACGCATTCACCATGAGCACGGATGTTGAGGTTGAAGCGGCCAATCCGATCACACCCAAGAGAATCGGCACCACACTGGAGCACAATAACAGAGGGGCGATAGGTTGCGACTGTTCGATCAACAATCTTTTTGAAGAGTGCGATGTATTCATCATCTTCTACACCATCGTTCAGGGGAACATTGAGGCAATGGTGGGAGCCTGGGTTAAGAGGAGTTGTTGGGCCTGTGCAGTCGAGCGGACCAGTTCCTGGAAAGAAACCAAGCTTGTCATACTTGTGGAAGGATAGTGTTAACACGCGGTCCGTAGACCAGAATGCTGCCTCCACACCGTCTCCGTGATGAATGTCAATATCAATATACAGGACGCGTGGGTGATGGCGGAGAAGTTGAAGAATGGCGAGGACAATATCGTTGACATAGCAAAAACCGGACGCTTCGGATTTCTTAGCATGATGTAGGCCGCCAGACCAGTTGATCGCGATGCTTGACTGGTGATTTATGATTTTCCGCGCAGCGTCGACAGAGGCGCCCGAATATAGAGAGCAGTATTCATAAATACCATCGAAGATAGGGCAATCATCGCCGATGTTAAAGGAAGGCAGGATGTCTTCGTACTGTTTAATAGCATTTGGAGTGACACTGAGAGACGCAATTAATAGTGGGCTAACTATATATATTTCGGTTTAAGATCCTTACCTTTCGAGGAAATTAAGATAGTCTTCGGTATGAAACTCGTTTAATTCTTCTTTTGTCGCGGCTCTGGGAGAATACATATCCATACCCTCATCCATTCCATAACCTAAGACTAGCTTATTCGTAAGAGTGAGTCGCCATGGCTTCATAGGGTGGCTTTGGCCGAAATGATGCTGTTCAACGTCTGGGTTGTGGTGGTATGAGACGGTATAGCCCTTTGGCCGATGAACGCCATTTCGAAGGATTGCACGAGTAGATTTCGCATCTAGGTTCAAGGTACCTGTAGATCCTGGCTGGGGGTTCTGATATTCCTGCACGATGCCTCGGCCTGCTGTCATTGTCGCAGCATGTTATAGGATGTGATGGAGTGTGGCGGTTATTGAAGACTGAGTTTCAATGAGGTGGCGGTGCTGCTAGCCGATGCGTCAGCCACTCCGGAGCCTCAGCCCTATAAACGCCACAGCCGCTTAGCAACCTCATCAAAAGCGAAAGAACGATTGGGATCAACCCTACATCGTGGGGAGCTCCGTAAATAATCACTTCTCCCCATATCTCTCTTCATTTCACCTCTTTTATTCATTTGTCTCTCGTCTCCCCATACTCTTTCTTCGATTTATATTCCTAGGAACCTTCACATTAGCCTCGCTCTGCGCCTCTACCGATGTAAAGTGGCAATGGCTCTTGTTGAAGATCCGGCCACTGTGCTTGAACAATTTGTCCAAGAAGGTGTGACACTTACCTCTGACATAGTTGGCGTAAAAGGGTCTAACCATCTGGCAGTGGCAAATCTACCCGCTGAGATATCTCATCTATTCGAGGAGATCCAGGCTAAGGAAATGAAGATACAAGATTGTCGCAAGATCATCGAGCAACGAGACAACAGCCTGCAGAAGAACGTCAAGCTCCATGGGAGCTTGATGCCACACCCAAAGGAAGTGCCGTATACGAAAACAATTTTGGAGAACTATGAACGGGCGCAGGCACTTCAGGAGGAAAAGATCTTGCTCACTAACAGAGCTGAGACTTTGGTTAGTATTCTTCATTCCTCATGTCATATCAGTTTTTTTATCTCGCATATGTTTTATTCCAATCTCTACTATGCGTAAGGCATTCACCCAAATATCTCTTTCCAATGGCTTAGCTCTCTTGATGCTGGTCATTTCCTGTATATAAAGCCCCACCTTGTTTAATTGATTATTGCGGTGATTCCAGTTGCCTCACAATCAGCCTATGCTTCCAGTATTACTAACTTCATACAGATTGACCGCCATGTCCGCCGCCTAGATATCAGAATTCGTGATCTTCAGAACGAAGGCACCATGCCAACCGATCCTGCACTCCCTTCTCTCCTGAATTCGTCGAACACCAACAAGGCATCAATATCTTCCACACCACTAACGGGCTCTTCTACTCCTCTAAACCCAATATCTCACAATGCTCTGCCCCCATCATCATCCATTGCCAATTCTGGCCTTGCACGTCTTGTACAACCACAGCCTCAGCGTACCAGCTCACCAAATGTGGTGCCGCAGCCATCCCACCACTCTCTCTTGAATGTATCGCACCATGCAAGCTCAGCACCCGCGACTCCTGCGTCAACAGCGCTGCTACATCAGCGTCACCGTGAGTCGTCAGCTGGCGCAAACGATGTGAAGCGTCGCCGCCTAAACCCCCATCTTGGGTCGATCCCGCCTACATCCTCTAGCCTTGCCAGACAGGCTTCCGTTGGTCCGAGCACCCCAAAACCCGGCACGCCCTCAGCTGCCGCCGGCGTTAGTGGCCGCGCCGGAAGCGCTGGACCAAGAACTGGCATCAAAAAGACTTTTACTAGGAAGGTAGCACCCCACCAGCAGCAACGCAAGATGGCGGCAGCGGCCGTAAAGAAGTCAGTGAGGCGAAACAAAAAGACTCTTCTTCGTGAAGGGGTCAAAGCCTCGCCTTCCTCTGATGGCGAAGATGATAGCATTCTCAGCTCTGCTTCCGGCACCGAGTCCGAAATGGCGTCTCCACTAGTGGAGGGACCAGGTTCGCCACATGATGAAGAAGATGGGGAAGATGAAGCAGACGATGGAGGAGATGACCGCAAGTACTGCACTTGCAGAAACGTTAGTCACGGTAATATGGTGGCATGTGATAACGAAGACTGCCCATATGAATGGTTCCATTGGAGCTGTGTGGGTCTAACAAAGGAGCCCCTGGGTAAATGGTATTGTGAAGAATGTAGAGAAAAAATGTAAAGATATCCCCACTATCCTGTTTCCCTTTTTTTGGTTTTCTTTTGGAGTCGGAGGCTTTGTGGTGCTGATTTGTCACCCGTTAGTGTGGCTAATAGCATTGCAAAGAGAAGTCGATACTGGGGTCACAAGGCTATGTTATTCCGGAAAAGAAGGGCGGCAAGAGCGGCTTAGGATGGGTGTAGCTGATTCTATTGGTGCCAATACCTTTTACTCTAATAAGCCGAATGTCGACCGAAAACATCTCCACAATGAAGCTTTGGTAGAGTGGGTGAGATCGAAGGCACGCTCAGAATTCCCATCCACGAATGCGGAAGTGGGAAGCAAAGCAAAAGGCCACAGATGAATATTAAAGGGGAGAGAGGGATGAAGGATATGGGTTAACAAACGGAGGCTCACTAATAGCTGTACAATATACAATCCAATTATCTAGTGACTTCTCAAGTATTAACCTTCAACCGAATCGTATCTGTGGGTTTACTAAAGCCGTTACTGCGATTCAGAGGCTGGAAGAAAACCCCTACGTCGGGCCTCGCTTTCGCCTCAACTAAGGCCGATAATCATGACAGTAGTACCCTCGTCGTTCCGCAACGATGAACTCGCCTCCTCGCGCAGAGTCTATCAGCTACGCAGAATTCACTGGCATACTGTCACGCTACCCTGCACTCATCGCGTCCCAATCGAAACCATCGTCGAAGCAAGCAGGTGCAGCAATTCGTAGCTTAGACACATTAGAGGAGCTAGACGAATATCGGATACATGCCGTCCCAGCTGAGCTAGCGAAGCTAGACAAGAAGCACTTGACAAAAGAGCAGGTAGAATTGCTGATTAAGTGGAAGTTGTAAGTACGCTGACTAGTTTAATGCCCTTCATCTCCGCCGAAGCTCCGATAGTTCATTGCTAAAAGTACTTGGGTAGGAAGCACGGTAAATGGCGGCCGCGACTAGCTAACCTTGTATCTTCCAATTCCTCGCTCACCATTGAGAATACAACCCGCGATGCGTTTGCGCTCCACTCTACAAATGTAGAAGATCCGCAACCAGCCCTCAACATGCTATCCCGTCTTAGTGGCATTGGCCCAGCTAGCGCGTCCCTACTACTCTCCGTCTATGATCCAAACAATGTGCCATTCTTCTCAGACGAGGCGTTCCGATGGGTGAACTGGGAAGAAGGGAAAGGCAAGGGATGGGATAGGAAGATTGGCTACAATGTCAAGGAGTACGATGCTCTCGTGGAGGCAGTGCGGAAGGTGAGGAAGAGGTTAGAGGCAGAGAGTGGGGGCAAACCCATTGGAGCTGGAGAAGTCGAGAGGGTGGGTTGGGTGATCGGGAGAGAAGAGGAGAGGGAGGCTTCTGTGAGCAAGGGAAGTGAGAGGAAGAGAGGTCTTGCGGCGAAAACAAGTAAAAAGGAAGAGAAGGTCCCAACTACATCACCAGCACCCAAGGAATCAAAAAAGCCCGCAAAGGGATCAATGAGGCAATCGGATGTGGAGATGGCTGCAAAACGCAAATCACTAACTAAGGCAGCAACGCCACTGACCGCCAAAGAGGATGCCCAAGAGCCACGTCGCTCGAAGCGCATTCGCAGTTCATAATGTGAGCTAGTGGTCTCGAAAGCATCTGGCTGTGATAGTCCCTCCCAGACATATGCGTCATTGTACAGCGGTGGCCCTTGAGAGTGTGCCCATGGATTATGGGAGCTTATCCGAACATATACAATATGATGCAATGGTGGTTCTCGGGAACGTGCCTGTGGTAACAAGGGTTTCTCCTAGCCTTTCCCGGTTTACAATAGTATGTTGTGCATGTACTGTGCCTACATTTACCCTACCAATGGAGATTATGGATCTCACCATTCCTCCCCTTAGTAAGGCAAAGAACATATATGGCAATCTCGCGAAGGGGGCGAGCTGTTCACATCACAGAGACTGCAGACCAGCTAGTGGGCCTTATCAA
Organism: Glutinoglossum americanum; assembly: GCA_020080175.1. Taxonomy (NCBI): domain Eukaryota; kingdom Fungi; phylum Ascomycota; class Geoglossomycetes; order Geoglossales; family Geoglossaceae; genus Glutinoglossum; species Glutinoglossum americanum. The sequence continues at coordinate 90,424 of JAGHQL010000030.1, read as the reverse complement.
TTCAATCAGAGTTCATTATTTCCCACGGTCTTATTCGAAGTAAAATACTGATTGTAGATATATGTTAGACGAGATGGTGAAGAAACCCATCCGGCAATGCCTTGGGTCGCTGGTTTCGGGGGGCATGCCCACGATTACGGAGTACCCTTCGAACATATATACGCAACGGTGCAACGACGGCCCGTGGAGGAATGCCTATAGTGATAGGCACCCTACCCCTACCTAGCACGCGCGCGACCCATGATGCTTTCGGCGTTGAAGTGCGGTATTCCGGTAAGCTTTTTGTGGTATTTTGAAAGCTTTCACGAATCCAGGACTGTCCGTCGATCCCGGTGCCTTTCGATCTCTAGAGAGTTGACACCCCTAATAATATTCGCTCCTCTGGTATACTAGACCCTCACAAGGCTGAAAATAAGCACGCGCACAATTTTCCGGATACAAAAAAGAACTAAAAATCGCCGCGTTGTTGTCACGGGCATGTTTAAAAGAGACATTTTTATTTTTAAAGGCTATTATTCTCGCATCTACGCCGCAAACACCCAAAGCCAAGGCAAGTTCGAATGAGACCACAAGGGGATGGCGGGTAATCTAGAGTTTTCGCAAGAAACAAAATCTGATGAGTCTAGTTCCGTTCAGAGATTCGTAATTCAATAAGCGAGCCCGTCTTCTGCATCCACAAACTCGTCGACTTCTTCGGTTTCTGAATCTTTTCTTCTAGCCGCGCCTTGTTGAGTGGTTTTTGGTGGTAGGTTCTGCGCTAATTCGTATTGATAGGTGTTCAACGGGTCCTGAGTGCGTTGGTATTGTATCGGCGCTGGTGCGTCATCACTAAGATCAATGAGGTCGCCAGTTCCACTCCCGGGGTGTCCATGCCGGCCGACATCATGAGGTTTCCGGGTCATCTCCAAACTCTCCCGTGTTGGGATTTCAAATCTCTGCACCGATTTCTGGCCTTGAACAATTGCTGTTATCGACAACACCTGCTTTACCTGTTCTTCAGGAGTCTCCCCGTCACTAACTGCAAGTCAGCCAGGGATGGAGAAGGGGAGGGAGCAAGTTTTACATAGCCGTATTCAGTATCCAATCTAGGTCTTCGTAGCCCTCCTCTGGCCCTCCCGGGCCGCCATGTACAGGTCTGAATAGCCTTGGATTCCACTCTATTCCATCTGCGGCTCTTGTTGCCGTTTCAATCCTTTGTCTCTCTTCGATCTTTGACTTTTCATCCGTGGCGACATCGTGGTTTCGCTCCCTCAGGGCTGTGACAACTTTGGACCATAATCTCTGCGACTCTCGCTCTTCCTGTTCCTCTATAGCTCTCACTAGAGGAGGTGTGGGTTTAGCGTGCGTGGCGTCGAAAAGAACTTCCTTGTGACCAGTCTAGTAGAGTAAAACGACCCCTGTGAGCTTCTAGCCTTCTCCAAGGACTTCGACTAAAGAGATTAAAACATTCCTAGAATCCAATGATTGGAAGTATACGCGAACCCAACGAACGCATTACAGGTGAGTGCGAAGGAACTGACGTGAGACGCACACTGGTGTCCCTGATAAACATTTCTCCATTCCACATCCCTGAGAGTTCATAGAGGACTTCTTGTGTCTGCTCATTTTTGATTACCCCACCGATGGCATTGTATGTCCCCCCAAAATACCCCTTTGTCTTAAACTCAATGTCTGCGGCCAGGTTGTTCTCAGGACACCGGACAAAACTATGGTCCCCGAGCTCGTACTTCATCTTTCCAAAGAGGATGCCTCGCGCGTACATGTTCGGTTGAGTTAGGATGCTAAAATTTCAACCGGGTATGTTAGTACTTGCTATGCAAAGGCCTTTAGAACAAATTAAATAAGTCCCAAACTTACTATCTCTCCCCACCCGGCCTTTCCCCCCGATTCAAGAGTCTTAGAATTGCTATACCCTCCATCATACTTGCCGCCGAATTACCAAGAAACCTACTCCGGGGCTTCAGCGTTCCGTCGATCCGGATAAAATGTTCCGGACACATATAAAAGTAACTCGACTTGGGAGGGTGATGAGACGTTTGTTCAGAAATGTAAAAACCCCGCGTGTGGTCGGGGTACTCCCAGTAGCAATTGTAGCGCTCGCCAAGGATGGGGTTTAGAGGTTTTTTAACTCCCCTATTTTCGACGTTTGGAGGTCAGCACTATATTGTAGCCCGAAGTAGTATAGGCGTTGAGCGTACGGAGGCCTAATATGCCAACCACTGAGGTAAAACCTGACGACAGAAACAAATCTTTGGGTTGGGTCATTAATCGTGGTCATTGGTAATAGGGTCTCCGGATGCTGCATGAAACTAGAAAAAAAAATCCACAGCAATGTCAACATATTACCATGACACAATCTGTCTCGACGGGGTGACTCGGTCGGCATACTTTGTAATCCGCTCTAACATCGACTTGGGCTCTAAGATAAATGTTGGTAGTACCACCCTGCTCAAGTCCGCACCAGGTCTTAATTGGGATATGATGTGAGACAGCACTGTGCACGAATATCCAAGTGCCAAATGTCAGATCCTGTTCGTCCTCGCCCGGGCTATCGGAATGTGGGGTGAACCGCGAGCATACCATTCCCCTGATCTGGCTCCACGACCGTCTCATCTTCATGCGTCGCTGAATCAGGCCGCGCCTCATCAGTTGAGGATCGATTACCTGCATCAACAAGAGCGATCAGTTGGGGATAAAGTTTGCAAGCATCAGACCAACTGGCGGTTCAGGTACGTCATCCGCCAGAGCCCGAGTTAGTAGATGAGAGGGACGTACTTGTTGAGAGCGAAAGCCGATGTGCGTGCCCAAGTCCGACCATGTTGAATTTCGTTTGCTGGGCTTGTGAAATGAGATGCGTAAACGAATTAAAGGGAGAGATTATATGTAGCCTGAAGTCAAGAGGTGAGAAGTGAATATGGGCAAGATGGGTTATAGGCATGGGCTGTGGTGGAAGGCAACAAGGAAGCAAACCGGAATGGGAATGACGCCTGCTCCACCCGGACAAAAAGTTCCCACGGGGCCCTCCATGTGGCTTCTCCTACAGTGGGGTTGTCTTGGCGGACAGTGTGGCTGTACGAATCTACTTAACTTGGCGTTGGTCGGCACTGGCCTTTTACAGTAGCATTTGGGGTCCTCGGTTCCCAACGAGTATAGCTTCAGACTACATATCTCTTAGGAGTAGTTATGTGGCCTTTTCCTAGAAAGAGAATAGAAAGTTTTTCTGCTTAGAACGGCCAAGTCATCAGTGTGTTTATAAGATTGAAAACCATCCTTGAGTCCAGAGAAAGGTATATATCCATAAGTAGGAAGTGCAGAAATGATATCGCAAACGAAAAAATTTGATCACAGGAGGTTTCCCTCCAATTTGCATCTCAGTCATTTATGTCGGCGACGCCGCCCTGCCCTCTCGTGGCGATTCCTTCTTGCTCAAAATGCCCCGTCTAATACCGTTACTCTTGGGACTGTTCTTCGAGCCTGTGGCGTCGCTCTGCGCGAAGTTCGTCCTCAGTACCACACTCCCACTGCCAGCCTTCACGGGTTTTTCGGCACCCAAGCCAGAATCATCTATGAAGAAGAGCGCTTCGCCAAGGTCATCATCGCTTCCCCAGGTTGAGTGCGCCTTGACCTGCACCTGGAACTGCGTATCCGCTGGGCAGTTCAACTTAAACGTCTCATGTTCCCACCGCACCTCGCCCGAGGGGGCCTTAATAGCTTTAGTCTTGTGCACATCCTTTGCCCCCTTCGAGGTGACTTGCTTAATGTGCACGCGGACGTTCGCGGTTGGCGGATAACCCGAAGCGGAGATAATTGTAAATGTGGCCAATCCCAATTCCGGTCCTCCTGCGGTGCCCGGACGCCCGGTTAGACTAGCAAGAGAGTGGGAGCCGAAGCTCCGAGAGCGTGCGTGTAGGGGCGTAGCGGTTGGTGTGCGCGGGGGCGCCAAGTTGGTAGATGGCGAGCCATTCGCCGATGCATTGTCTTCAGAGGTGCCGGTAGCCACCGGGGTTGCAATGGCATCGGTGCTCGAGAATTCGTCTGATTCGGCGCTTCCATTGCTGTCTTCCCCTTTCTTTTTGCTTTTGAAGCCGTGTTTGATGAATGAAGCGCCCTTAACCACTCCGCCACCCACCATGCCAACCCCTTTAATTGGCGCGCCGGCAACACCAGTAACAAGCTTAGTGGGAGCTGCGAAAGTACCGGAGAAAGTTGACGATCCCTGGCGCGTTCGAGTGACGTAGGCAAATTTGAATAGCAGTCTAATTCTTACAGTGCCAGACTTCCCATCTAAACGCAGCTTATATTCCTTTGGAATGAATGGTTCTAGAGATTCCAGATTGATGTCAGCTGCCCCAAGGAAATCCGCGCTGTCGCCGAAGTCCCAGTCGTAAACCCGAACCTTAAATTTAGCCGCAGTTCTAGAGGGGATAGACACCTCGAAATTTTCGTTCCAAACTGGGTTGAGCGTCTTCTTGATCGTCTTCGTTTTGTAAACGTCCTTGCCGTTCAGCTCAAATTTACAGTATGGGTCGCTCTTCCCGCTCCGGTCGGCCGCAGGCAATTCCTGACCATCGAGGATGTCTACACGGAGGGTTCCCATATTGTTGATGCTCTCACTTGCGTCGAGTTTCATCTTTACCGGAATGTATTTTAGGCTCACTTTAACCTTACTAATTCCGCCATCCTTGCCTTTGAGGATGAGTACGGTTGGGTTGTTCTATAGCAACTGGTGAGCTAAGAAATCAATCACCGTGGATTTGGTGGCTTACGAAACATTGCTTTAATGTGTCTAATGTGCTTCCGGTAAGTTTGGCAATGACATATTCGCTATCTTCTTTACCTTTTTCGTCTCTTAAGCGGAGGGTGACGTTGGAAAAGTCCAACTCGCGCACAAAGGCATCACCGACTGGATGAATGTGAGCAAATATCTTTGCGTTTCTAAAGATGAACAGATAACGAACTTTCATCGAATTGGTGGCGCTTCGACGTAGCTTTTGCTGATACGAAGGAAGGGAAAAGCATATCATCCATAACCACGTCGAGATATAAACCTGATTGACACAAATCGGCCTCGATGATCTTGAAAATGAGGAGACCAGACTCTACATATGAATGGATTAGCTTCCATGTCTTTAGGACAACATCGGAGGGAGGGGTGTTCGTGCCATATCTAAGCAGTTCTTCTAGAGTGAGGTGAAGCTTAGGCAACTCCTGTATTTCTGTGGTCTCTTCTTGGTCCTTTTCGTTTTCAGAGAGCCGTTTTGAGAGCTCCTCATTGGCGTGGTTCTCGCTCTCGCCTCCTTCGTCGCCTTCTTTATCGCCCTTGCCCCCTGTCTCCTGTGCCTCGTCGACTTCTTTCTCGCCACCCTTTTCGGATTCCTTTTCAGCCTCTTCTTCTTCCTCCGGTTCTGCGACATTGAGGCAAGGATAGAACGAAGCTGTGAAATTAAGTGTTCCCTTCGGTGTGCCTCTGGCATGCATCCGAAGAAGTTGAGATTGCAACTTGCGTTCCTCATGCACGAGATATTCACCATTGTCAGCTTCACTGACATAATCAGCTGCGGGTAGTTCAGTTTCACCAAGAGAGCGGTCCTTCCCAACATTCTCCTGATCCATGACTTCGAGCACCAATTTCTCCCGCGCTGAATGAATTGGAATATAGAGCACTTCGTCCCAGTCCGGATTGAGGTTATTTTGGAAAGTCACGGTTTTTGCTTTCTCAACGCCGGAGACTAATACTCTAACGTACGGGTCGGACCTACCGACGGTCTCCAGGTTCCGCAGATTCCGAGCGTTTTGAAAGTGCAAGCGCATGACACCAATAGGAGTAACGTATCCACCGGTACCAGTCGCTCCTTTTAAGAGCACGGGCTTCCATTGCAAAGTCAACTTGGCACGGCCAGTCTTTGCCCCAGCTAGACTATACCACTCTTTGCCTTTCTCCATCATCTCCATCATGTCATTAAGTTTAATCTGGTAGGTTCCAATGATTGGATCCGTTGCAATATCTCGATCATCCTTAATGACCAATCCCAACCGCGCCGATTTGCGATCAGTGATCAGAATCTCCTTAGACCCGTTATCCCATATCGGGTTGTTAGTTCTCTTGAGCTTTCTTGAAATATGAACTTCTTTGCCGTTCAGCAGCAGTACGGCATAAGGATTCAGTTGGCCGATCAAGCTCTTTGTGCCGTCTAGGTCCTTCGCTTGTTCAACTGTGAACCGAGCAATACCACTATTCGACTCCGGAGGAGATTCCATCTTCCCATCTTCCAATTTGCGTCCTTCGAGAACGGGGAAGAATCGCACGTCGGTCTGAAGGATTCCCCTTGGCTTTCCGTTCGCCATGACCTCTAGCCGAAGATTTTCGTGTTCGGGTTCCTTCTCAACATGCTCGAGGGCGAAAGTAGCGGTCCCAAGCTCTCTGTCCTTACGGTATTCATTCCAGTCGTATATCTGGAGTGTTAGACTATCCTTCAAGGATGAGATGATAACGTATTTTGTCTCGCCCCATCTAGGACTTGCGTTTTCCTTGATAGTCCGGGTCCTAGCCAACTCGTCCCGACTATTTAATGACACTACGGTGTAGGGGTCTGGAGTACCAGAGAATTTGTCGGGGTTTTTGAGGCCCTGAGCGCCATGAATAGTAACTGCTAAGACGCCAATAGCCTGGTCTACGGGATTGCCCGCCATCATCTTTGCGACTTCGATGGGGAAGACATTAGGCGCATACAAGATAGGCCCAATATTGGCGTGGATTTGGTCCATGATAAAGCTCTCAAGACCAGGAATGAAATTGATGTCAAAGCCGAACGTATCACCACCGAGAGGCTTGCAAACATAGTCGATAGCCGGCTTCTCCAGAAAGCAAACCTCGATCCGGTCGACGTGCGGAAAAGGAATCTGGAGCTTCACTTTCACCCTCATCAAGCCAGAGAAGGCCATGTCTTGAACTATCACATCAAGCCCTTTACTTACCATAGCCTTCCCGATCCGCACTTCAAGGACTACTTTTCTAGATAATTGTTAGAAAGCTGGGCGACCAAGTGTGAAGATACTGAACCTACGGGTTAATCTTATTTTTGATTTGCCGTGCAGTCATGTCCGCTGTATCATTCGGGGTGAAACTGAATTTCCAATCCATAAGAACAATGTCATCCTCTGCCTTGGGATAAGTCTTTACGTGTTCCAGTCTAGGTGGCTTTGAACCTAACGTGAATGTTTTGAGGCGTAGGCTGTCTAGAAATGCTGGTGTCGAAGTACTGAGAACCTGATCCACGGAGTTGATGACTGTATCTGCAAGGATAGGTTGGAAGATTGGCCAGAACTTGAGGAGAAAGCTATTTATCCACTCCAGGCTTTCAACGTCAGTCTCTAGGCGACTCTTGGCCATCTCACGATTCACATCATCCCGGAAATTGCGTCGAACTCGACGAATAGAAGTTCGGTAGTATGTCGCACAAAATGCCATGACGATAAATATCCAACCAAGTCCGCCACCGACGACAGCGACAAACCATGAAGATAAGCATGCAAAGGCAATGACACCGGCATTGTGGTACCAGTCTACCAATCCAGAAAACATTAGTATGTGATCCGGCCCAAGGTAATGTACCGGTGGAAACCCTTACCTCCGAAGAACTTATCATCTAAATTGCTGTCAATCCAAGTCTGTTGATCTAATAGAGATGCATCGTTTTCAGACTCGAGGAGACCGCCATTGCCAAAATGTGGCGCCCAGCCAGTACGTTCTACCCAGCGAGAGTTTTCATCATCCGGCAATGTCCCGTTTTCTTGTTTGGCTTCCATACCCACGAGAGCGCCATTTTTACTTGGGGGTGGTAGATCATACTGGTCAGGCGTTCCGTCGTCCTAATGAGATCAATTAGTCTTGGTGCAATAGAATTAACCCAGAAATCGATCTTACAATATCCGTTGCGACTGCGACGCCTGTCGGCTTTTTGTCCTTGTGAAAGCCCGGGGGCAGGTGCTGAATGCCATTAGTTCATGTTCGAATGCTGGACCGCTAGGCACTTACAGCCCTTGCCTGTGCGGCCTTTTGTTCGGGTGTCGCATCTGGATCGAATTGGTAGGCCTGGTATCCGGCCTTTTTCGACTCTTCTACGATCTTCCTCTCAGCGTCTTCCGAAGTGACGTTGCTACTCTGGTCACGAGAGGCCTCCTCAGCTCCTTGCGCCTTCAGCTCTCTAACCTGAGAAGCCATTGCGAGGAATTGCTATGAACGCAAAAACCTGCTGCCTGGTAGCTAAAGCGCAAGCTGCTGTTGCAGAGGAGTGAACTTGCGGTAGTAGCGAAGCTAAGAGGTGGGAAATTTGAAGCCGGCCGAGACCCGTATGATGTTTGCTTGGACCTGGTCCCAGCCGCTGGATTCCAAGCCTACTACGATTGACTTCCAGTACATAAAATATCTTGGATGAGCGAGGTGGGATGGAAAGAAAATTGTAATGTGAGAAATATAAGAAAAGCTGAGGCTATCAGGCGTGCATACGTAGTACCCTTTACAAGCTCAGGATCTGTTGGACCAAGCACATAGTGATGCAAGCGAGCAGCCAGAGATTGTCCAATTGATCGGCGCGAATTCAATCTCTTGCAGATTTCTTAAATCAGGTTATGCCTCTTTTGTGCTCTAGTCACGAGTGGAGCTGCGAATCAGATCTTTTCTTGAGCGTCAGATCTTGCTCATACCTGTTGCTTTTTAACAGGATTGCGCCTTGAACTTGCAGTCTTTTATCCAATCCGGTTAAGCACCAGCTTCATGTGGCCAGTACCAAAGACCTCACACTGCAGGTCAATGGATTGGGTGGAAGGTTTGAGATTTCTTCTGATGCAGAGGCTTAGCGGTCAATATTCAATGTTGTTGATCCGTTTGCCACTGTGGCGGCCGCTTAGCGCTTGGTAATTGGTCAATGATGAGACACATTTCGATGGGTATAGATACGAGCGCGGACCATGCTGAAGGTCTCAAATGGGTATGCTATTTGATATGCCTACTGAAATAATAGAAGCGCAAATTGTCAAAGAGCAAGCATTACATATCACTGGCGACGTTCCTCTCCACCACAATATCCTTTAGAATAACTTTGTCACTAGCGCTCTCTTGCTAACCTCGTAAGTTCGTGCCTGGGTCTCGCGACCGCGAAAGAGCCGTCAGGGAGCTGTGGGGGATTGGGATCTTATCGGCCAAGGCGAATGACACCCGCCGCAATGAGTTTCTGGATTTTTGATCGCACGCCAGCGTTCTTCATGTGCTCTTGCAGAGCGCTGGGATCTCCCTTTGCTTGTTGGAGAATGCTCTGCATGACTGGATCCTGGAGGATGCCCAAAATCTACTCGATATGCATATCAACCATTCCCGCCCCATGGTGAAGCTAGAGGTAGGGAGCTTGCTCACCTCAGGATCTCTTTGTATCCTCTCCATTGTCTGTTCTTCCGTCTCGCCTTCTCTTGCGCTGTACATCGCTTGGAGTGCTTTTTGTTGCTGCTGTTCAATTTCTCTCGCATTCGCACCAGTCTCGTCCACCTCCAAAGCCTCGGTACAAGTGTCAAGACATTTGCTATACTCCCTCATAGCGAAGTACGCTTGAGCCTTTCGCAAGTAAGCGCGGACGAATTTAGGGTCTCTCTTCAGTGCCTCATCGCAATCCTGTACCGCGCTGGGGAATGTCATAAGCTTGATGAAGGCTGCAGCGCGGTTGCTATAGCCCCTCGGATCGTCCGGAGAGCGCTTTATCATCTCACCGTAAGCCGCTACCGCGCCAGGCCAGTCTGCCTCTTTAAATTTCTTATTTCCTTCTTCACGGGCTTCTTCTGCTTTCGTAGGGTCGACGTAAGCCCGCCGCTCGGCTTCAATTTTAGCTTTCTCTGTAGCGCGGAGTTTGGCTAAGACCTCAGGAGTGCGGTGCTCAGTCAGCGACTTCTGGTAGTAGAGAATTGCGTTGGCAGAATTGCCCAACTTATCATAGGCGCTTCCAATGCGAGCAAAGGCCCTAGAATCCAGATTTAGTATGTTTATCCACAATCCTTATAAAATGCTAGAATATACTTTGCAATTAGCTTGAAGTCCGCTCGCACCTCTCGCCCTTCCTCGACTGCCTTGTTACAGGCTTCAATAGTACCCTCGTAATCCCCCTTTTCATACTTAGCCGCACCAAGGTTGGTAAGGTAGGTGATATCTCTATGCAGATCCCAAGCTCTGCCGTAGTGCTCAATAGCAGCGTCGAACTGTCGTTTCTTATAATATTCAGTGCCCAACTTTTTCTCTGCTTCTGCTTCTTCTTTGGCTTTCTTGAGCGCAATCGTTTCCTCATCCTCTGGTTCCGGTTCCGGGGCTTTCGAAGGTTGAGATTTTGTAGATGAGGGCTGAGCATCAGGCATGGGGGTATCCTCCTGTCCTCTGGCCGCTGAGGCGGCATACGACGGCGGATCGCCGCTTCTGCTCTCCCCTGGCTGGTCGAACTGCATATCCACTCCCAGGAGTACGCTCATCACCTGCAAGAACCTAGGGTCTCTCATCTCCTCACCGACGTTAGAGGGATTTTGTTTCAGTCTCTGCAGTTTGGCCATGAACTGTGGGTCGGCCAGTAGCGCCCGAGTTTTCGGATTGTTCGCAAGCTTCTGGAGCATCTGCGGGTCGTTGAATAGGTTGCCGAGCCCACCGCTTGGGTCACCAGAAACACCATCCGCCGCTGCTTCAGCATCAATTGCACGCTTCACGGAAGTCAGCCCAGATTTAGCTTGAGCATTGGCAGGATCGAGTTTCAGCGCTTCCAGGTAGGCATCGTGGGCTCCAACTAATCGTAGGCATTAGTAGCGCTTGTAAACCCAATTCGTATCACTACTCTCGCATTCTAAACTTACGCAAGTCTCCCTGTCCGTGGAGGGCAGCACCTTTCCGACCCCAACCCTTAGCCCAGTCCGGCTTGATCTCGGTAGTTTTGTTCGCATCTTCAAGTGCGCGATTGAAGTCTTTGAGTGAGGCGTAAGCACCGGATCGGTTGGAATAAAGGATATGGTTAGTGGGCTCAATCTCGATCGCTTTAGAAAACTTCTCACTTCTAGGTGTCAGCACCCAAAAAACATGACACGAAATCGGAAGAGACCCACGCAGCTTCGACAAACCGCTTCTCAGTGAAGGCCTTATTCCCCTCTGCTTTAAGAGCATCAGCCATTTTGACACACAGTAAGCTTTGATAATTTGTGTAGTGAAAGAGGGTTGCTATGGGTATTTCAGTGTGGTTGATGAGCGAGTGAGCGAGTGTTTTGTAGCTACTCCGCAAGCACTTTCTAGATGATTCTCGACCTCAAAGCTGGTGCAGCACGGCGTGCCGCACTCACCATGTCCGCAATTTTCACCGCCCAGGTCACGTGGAGATAGGTAGAACGGTGACGTGGATGCGTTCCTTCTTAGACGTTGGAAACCCGCAACTGCTGCACAAGAGCCTCAGCGACTCCCAGCAGGCTGGTAGTCTTAGGGAGACTTTGGCCATGGCTTCATCTTCAATTGGCAGCGCCAGTGCAGACAACTCAGGCCTTAAGAAAGCTCTCTACGAGAAATGCCTTCAAGCTCCGGCCAATCAGCTCTTCAACCAGCACGACTTACTAGACATGGGCATAATCCCTGGAGGCAATCCAAGTACCCTAATGCAATGTGTCCAGGCTCTTATGGATGAGGGGCTCGCGAAGGTCTTGATACAGCCAGATGGGTCGGCTGTGTGGAGGATGGTGAAGCAAGAAGACGCGAACAAGTGCGTGTCCCGCCCATCCAATGAACCCCAGTTTGCTAATTAATCCCGGAAATCCTAGGTACAAAATACTTTCCCCAGATGAAGCTCTTATATACTCTCATATCGAATCCTGTGGCCGCGAGGGCATCTGGACCAAGAATCTCAAGAACAAGGTCAATATCCACCAATCCGTCCTCAATCGCTGCATCAAATCTCTCGAAAGCCGCAATTACATCAAGGCAATAAAAAACGTTAAATACCCCACCCGAAAGATTTATATGCTAGCATCTTTAACCCCATCAGAGGATATCACTGGTGGGCCTTGGTTCACCGACTCGGAGCTCGACAACGAGTTTATTTCAGCACTGCTGGATGCCATCGAGCAGTTCGTTACCAGCAAGAGCTTCTACCGCAGTACTGCCGTGGCAGAAAAGCCCAGAAAAGGAAAGCTGAGTCAAGCAGATATCCAAGAGGCCCTCAAGAACGAATTCGAAACACCCAAACTACGCCACACAAAGGCCAGAAGCTCTCTGTTGCCATTCCCACCTGGCTACAAAGGCTATCCTACAGTACAGCATGTCGCTAATTGGGTGAGTTTGGCAGGAATCACAGATGTGTCTCTTGGTGAGAACGATATCCGACAGCTTCTCGAGGTTCTCTGTTACGATGGGCGAGTGGAGAAGGCGACGGGAGGGTTAGCTTACAAGGCGGTGCGCCGTCCTGCAGAGGGGGATGAGGCTGGCAGTGGGAATGGGCTGACAGAGGCACCATGTGGGAGATGCCCGGTGTTTAACCTCTGCGAGGAAGGTGGCCCTGTCAGCGCGAGTGGCTGCGAGTACTTTAACACGTGGCTGGAGATATAATTGAATCCTACGGGCAATCGATCGAATCTCTGTAGGCTAGCAAATAAAAGTGCAGGCTACCCAAGATGCGATTAAAAGATTTGCAATTTACTCATGATGTTGTTGGTTACACGCTGGTCGTAGATTGCGCTCCTCACTGGGCGAAAGGTTCGGCATGGATCAACATCGCAACAAGTCCCAATCATTATTTATTGAATGAGTGATGCTGAAGATCTACGGTATAAATCCCCCCATCGGTATTGAGTACATCACCGCCACCATCCTCAGGTAACACTTTAAAAAGCTCCCTTGGGAGAAGGCAATCTTGGAATAATGTAAGCCTATCGTTAGACTAATCTCCATCCTCCGCGGCTATTCGAGCTGACCGGACTTGACGATTTTGGGGGGTTCCTTATAGGTAATCTTCCCTGAGCTGCTGCCGGTGGCCTCTAGCGACTTGACAACATGCATAGAGTCCTCGCCGGCAACCTCTCCAAAGACGACATGCTTGCCATCAAGCCAGCCAGTAACGACGGTGGTGATGAAGAACTGGGAACCATTTCTGTAAGCAATTGTTAGCACAGCCATAGGATACTGGGTGTTCGGTAATAAAGACGCACGTGTTGGGGCCCGCATTAGCCATGGAGAGAAGGCCAGGCTTTGCGTGGGTCATCTTGAAGTTCTCATCCGCAAACTTCTCGCCGTAGATGGACTTGCCACCAGTGCCCTATACAGCAGGATACATTAGTACCAGAGTAAACGATAGGGGGGTGATTATTTCAAGAGGGAAAATGAGTGACCGGAATACGAAAGGAAGGATATTTGTGTCAGCTAGAACATCTGGACTAGATGACTTACATTGCCGCGGGTGAAATCGCCACCCTGAAGCATGAACTGGGGGATGATACGATGGAACGTCGACCCTGAATAGCCGAAGCCCCTCTCGCCGGTACAGAGAGCACGGAAGTTCTCAACTGTCTTGGGAACGATATCGTCGTAGAGGATGAAGTCGATTCTTCCGGTTTGAGCTAGGATCGAATTGAGAGTTAGTGCAATCCAATTACTATCTCGGGTGATGGCATTTATCGAACGCATGGCACAAGTCCTCACATTCAACGATAGGACTCCCGCGTTCATCTGTCATAGGTTTGCAGTCCTTATCCAACTTGGGGCCATGCCAAGTGATGTCGAAGTAAGTTTTGACGGTCATGGTTGCTGGCGAAGCGTGAAAATTCCTGGAAAATGAGTTGAGACGATGTGGTGGAAGGCTAGTGGTGATTGAGCACTTTGATGGGTTGCGCAGAAGCGTGGAAGAGAAGTGAAGGATGGAAGAGAAGCGGGGTTGGTGGGGCATGTTGTTTTTAAACTGGTGGGTGAGCGCGCAAGTCGGTCAGCCAAATGCCCCGCAATGGCCACTAGTCCCTGAGAGCAACTAAGCAACCATGTTATGTCTTGCAATATGACCCCCATGCCGAACACCAACATCAGGCACTGATCAATCGGGCAATCTCACCTGCAGCTCTATTGTACACAAGGAATGAGGCTGGGTCACAAGCTGAAAATGAAGCGCAGCAATAAAGGACAACACTCTACTGGAAGTCGCTGCTTGGTAATGTCACAGTATGTACAGGCGCAGTGTAAAGATGGCAAGGACGCAGGAGCAATCGGCCAAGCGCCCCGCTGACGGTCGGTTGATTGATGGGGGTGGACTCGGGCAGTGACGGGGTCGATGATGTGGTGCAGCGATGTCGATGAAAATGCCTCGATGAGAGGGGCGGGCGCACTATGATACGTGGGACTGACGAATGTGATTATACCGCTGCAGGTGATTCCGGGCAGGGGAGCTGTGGTTTGGGCGTGACTGGACGAGATTGTATTCAAAGATAGAAATGACTGTAAGATGTTCAATTTGATAGTCCAATGTATTGGGATCTATGCAGCTTCCGCGCAGTTTTCTCCAGGGAAATTTAGAAATTTTTCGGTTGGGTAGGGAGGGCTCCGGCCAGCACGTGACGAGTCACCGAGGACGAGTGAATGAACAATCGCCATGTCAAAGGGACACAAGAACCGACGCTCCCTAGAAATCCGTTCTCTTCCTCACAGTTCAACTTGGCTTAACTTCCATTAAGTTTCTCCCCCCACTGCTATCACGATGGATATCAACAGTCTAAAGGATACTGTGAGCAATTTAACTCTTTACGACCTAAAGGCAGGTGTACGAAAGGTTCAGAATGGTAAGTCCTTGTCGGTCAGCTCTGGGCGTCTTCGACCTAAGCTAAGACTTGGACTGTAGCGGTGATGAATTATACGGAGATGGAAGCGAAGGTATTGGAACTTTGTTTGCCGCCCTTCGTTATATGTCCTGATCAGAGGCTGCGGTTTAGGTTCGAGAGGCCACGAACAACGAGCCGTGGGGCGCATCTTCGACACTGATGCAGGAAATTGCAAATGGGACATACAGCTAGTTAGTACTATGGCATGTGGGCTTTATGTGCCTGTCACTGAACACGCCTATTAAAGCCAACTTTTGAACGAAATTATGCCGATGATCTACAAGCGTTTCACAGAGAAGTCCGCTGAGGAGTGGAGACAAATTTACAAAGTTAGTCATAACTCATATGCTTTCGGGACTTGCGAACACCTATTAGTGGCGACAGCACAGGCTAAGGCTTCCTTTAGGCTCTCCAATTGCTCGAGTTCCTCATTAAGAACGGCTCAGAACGCGTAATTGACGATGCACGATCCCACCTATCCCTCCTTAAAATGCTACGCCAATTCCATTTCATTGATCAGAACGGGAAAGATCAGGGCTTGAATGTGCGCAATCGATCAAAAGAATTGGCCGATTTGCTTAGCGATGTCGACCGCATCAGAGCAGAGCGAAAGAAGGCAAGGTCTACAAGGAATAAGTACGGCGGGGCGGAAGGGGGTATGAGTTTTGGGGGTGGGCTTTCTAGTGGTAGCGATAGCAGATATGGGGGATTCGGGAGCGAGGATGCCGGTGGCTACGGTGGCTATAGTGGTGGAGTATATGGGGATGGTGGTGGATTCAGTGGAAACACCGGAAGCTTTCACGATAACGGTAGTGGCTCCCGTAAGGACCGGTTCGAAGAGTACGACGAGTACAGTGAAGGTGCTGTTGCATCTCAACCTCGGCGAACGGCGGGGTCTGCAACTAGTGTCAATGCTCGACGAGAAGCAGTCGTGAAGGCACAGCCTCCCAAAAATGAGCCTGAACCGGATCTATTCTCTTTCGGGGATGAAGGCGTTTCGCCCGCCCAGGCAGCAACATTGCCGTCAAATGGGAAGAAACCGGTCCAGCCGATGCTCGACGATGGCTTTGGTACTTTACAATCTGGTGGAGCAGATGACGATGATTTTGATGACTTCCAATCGGCCTCCCCACCCTCCGCTCAAAAAAGCGCCCAACCATCTTTACAAGCACTCCCTCCACCTACTTCCACATCCACTACTTCTTCCACCACCCGTTTCGCCGCTCCGACGCCTGTATCTGGGTCTCGAGGAGCTAATCTGAATGATCTCGTTGGTTTCGCCTCAATATCGCCGGCCCCCAGCCAAGACTCCATAACCCCTTCAAATGCACCTTCCTTCGCGCCACCGCCTCCGATCGCTCAACAACCACCACGCCCGACTGGCTACCAAGGCTCTCAACCAAACTATTTCACCTCCGTGTCTGTCGCCCCGACCCAACCTCAACCGGGCTCTCTTGCCGCCACCAATGCGTCTAATGTCCTTTCGTCCCCTTCCAACAAACTCGCCAAGCCAGCATCCTCGTCATCAGATGCTTTTGGGTCCTTGTGGTCAACAGCGAGTGCGGGGGTCAAGAAGCCGGGCACACCGTCCCAGGGTAGTCAAAACTTAGCCAGCTTGGCGAAGCAGAAAGCGAGCGCCGGGATCTGGGGAACGAGTCCGTCGCCCGTGCAACAGCAACAACAACAGCAGAGACCAATGCCTCAATCGGGTGGTCAGAAGGTCGGGGGTGACCTTGATGACCTCTTGGGCTAGGATAGAATGCTGCAAATTACACAAGGACGTGTCGCTATGTCCTTGCGTCCGCAGGAAGTATCGCTTTTCTACCTGTCTTAATTTCCTCTCCGTCAGTATTTCCCACTTCTAGAAAACATCTTTCTCTTTTGTCTCAATTGCCAACGACGCACTTCAATGACGGAGTGGAATGTATATATTTATTTCAAAGGCACCACGAGAAGGGAACGAACGTGGGGAATATCACTGGGCCGTTTGCGACTTTGGCTTACTTTACTTGGGGGAGAGTGGTTTTCCCTCCGTCTTTTTTTGCGCAGGAATCATGACAAAAAATTAGAAATTACTTTTGCGTACCCAGTAGTATGTTGTGTGCCATTGCCAACGCGCTCCTCTTTTGCACTCGGGGGAGACTAGAAATCGTTTGGGGGCTTGGCTTGGGATAGCTGAAGTTCCGTCACAGTATCTTCCAGTTGTATTCTGCCACCTCCTTAACAGAACCACAGGGTATGCCGATCTCTCCCAATACCGCCCAAGAAAACCCCGCCGAGCCATCTTACTGGCCTATGGACCTAGGTACCATACCCAACCGGAGTTGTTGACCCTACATACCTTTCCCTCGGGCTGTATTTCTCCTAACCACCCATCCCCCAGAATCGGCCGAAAGAACAAGCTGCAAATGGGGGTAGGTCGCGCTGTCAACACATTCCTCTTCCATGATCCCGAAAACGGCAACTAATACTCATTTCTTATGATTTGATTGTCTGTTAGACGCCATGCAGCACCTGTGCAGGGACAAAAACTAGCTACTAATTTTTGTATGACTTCGCGCCGCCGGGCATTACACCTTGAGAAGGATGGGGGGGAGGAGAAACTTTCATGATTCGTGTAGCCGGATCATAAGTTGGTTCTGTTTGCGCCTGTCCTTGTAAAAAAGAGAGAAAGGAAGGAATGGAAAACACAAAGGTGCCCAGGTTCACCGACACACGGTATGACAACAGCCGGGGGTCGAGAGAGAACGGAAAGGAAAAAATCTTGGAAAGAACAGCAAGAGAGCTCATGCGACGCATTTTTAGCAGGAGGCCAACAATGTATCTTTGGAATGCAGGTCAGGAACGCGGGGAAGAAAATAAAACCAGATCTCTTTCGTGAACAAAAAAGAGCCAAATGAAGGGGCCTTTTTCTCTTCGTGTGAGCCTAGGGTGGAAAAGGGGTCCGAGGATAAAATAAGGGTAAGAAGCGAATGTGAAGAACATGGCTCGCCACTAGCCAACAAGGATAACGGAGAGTTTGTGATGGGTGACTTTCTGGTTTGCCAAAATGCAAAATACAAGGCCCATAGACTCGCTAAATTGAGAATCGCCGGCGTATATGAGCAAGCGATGTTTAATCCATCATCAGAGTTTACCCCGCTACTCCTTTCGTAGAGTCACTTAGAAGTAGTGTTCTTCGGCCTTTCATCTATAAACCGCCTGCTATCATCGGACTGCCCCCTCAAGCTCACCCTCTCGATCAGCAGCCTTCCCCTTTTCAGGTCCCTGAGTTTCCCCACCTAGCCCTTCTCCAATGGGTTGCGGGTTTCCCAACTCGTCAGTGCCCTGCCTCTCTGCCGAGGGAGTCATAGTAGGGGTAGCTG
Source organism: Glutinoglossum americanum (assembly GCA_020080175.1). Lineage (NCBI taxonomy): Eukaryota > Fungi > Ascomycota > Geoglossomycetes > Geoglossales > Geoglossaceae > Glutinoglossum > Glutinoglossum americanum. The sequence goes on along the minus strand of JAGHQL010000030.1, from coordinate 72,203 downwards.
TCTGCGATCCCCCTCTCTGCCCGTGGTAGTGAACTACTTGTGGAGGCGTCTGTCCGTATTGCGTTCCAAGGAGGTGCTGCGGGTAGGGGTGAAGGTCCTTAGACGATGTTGAGAACGTCGACACTACAGGCGGATGCTGGTAAGAGTTGCTTCCATTACTAGCGTGGAAACCTTGCCCAGATTGCTCATGCTGCGAGGGAACGCCAAAATCAGAAGTCGCCGATTGTGGGCTGAGAAGGGCATCGGTGGATTCTCCATTGGGGACACCCCACCCACCGCGAATATCACGAAGAAGGCGGACATACTCTTCCGGCACAAGGCCACTTTCCTGGGTCTTGGGATCTTCGGCAACAAGCCAGCCTTGCCCATGCCGGTAAGACACCCAGATAACTTGACCTTCCACCAATGGTAGTTCGTTCTCATTTTCCCGGTGGAAGTCGAAGAGGGCCACGGCCTTGCCATGCATCTCCTCGTCTGGAGATGCGATTGTAAACTGGTAATCCCTAGAGTATCGCGATTCATCATCCCTGTGCAGTTGTGGAGACGAAGAGACCGAAGACTCCTCGTCAGGCTCAAACGACTCTCCTGATGGATTCACATACGAACGGTTTGGTAGCCTGGCAGCGAAATGCGAGTCTCGTTGGCCAGGCACATTGTACGGGTGTAGTCCAGATCTGTGAGATTGATCAGGCGGGTATGTGATATACTCCCCACCTGGCCCATCCGCTGTTTCGTCCTCGTGGTGGTGGTAATAAGTTTCACTCCCATCTCTATTTGTGCCAGCATAGTAACCCCGACCGCTTTCGTACTCCCCCAACCTAGGCGTGCTGAAATGTCCGCCGCCTTCATCGCTACCACCACCCTTAGCTTTACTATGACCTTCTCCAAGACCTATTGTCGACTTATGCTTTCGATGTCTCGAACTTACGACGACGACAGGGCTGTGAAGATCTTCATCTTCGCTCCATGGAGGTCCATCCTCGAATAACTGTCCGTCACTTGCTACTCCGCCTCCCCAAGGACCAGCTGACCAGCTTCCTCTCGAGCCTTCCCAGGAGGCCCTGGGAGGGTCAGAAAGTCGTCGCTGTTCGCTAGCAGGTGTTGAAAGGCCGGAAGGGGCCACAGGAGGGTCAGGGGGCGGTCCATAGTGGAGTGGGTGCAACGCAGGGTATGCGAAATCGCGAACAGAAGTGTATGATAGGCTAGAGTGGAAAATCGGAAACACGTGGGACGGTGGCCTGGAGTGATTTTGAAGGGATGAAGTGGTAGAGTAAGTTGAGAGTCGACTTCTCGAGTTAGAGGGAGGCCGTTGCAGATTTGAGCGCCTTGGAGTCGACGTGATAAGTGGCGGGAGAGCAGGGTGATTCGGATTTGAGACGGATGACGACTGAGGAGTAGATGAGGAGGCCGAGGACGGGGAAGAGTGAGGTGATAGAATAGCTGTCATGGCAGCTAGCGTCTAAAATGTCCCTTTCAGAGCCGCGCGTACCAGCCTTCCCGCTTGATAGCCTTTACGCTCTTACGCCTTTTTCGATAATAGTTGACCGATCAAGCCTGAAGGCCGTGGTCGTCCTCAAAGCTGAGATCAACCTCCGTCCAGGTTTTCTAACAGCTCTAGCAAGACGGCTCCACGAACGGTTACTAGTCTGATCTGAGCGGCCCGCAATGCCGCCCGTTCCCCTTTGGATGTCCAACCCTTTTGAAGACTGATCCTATGGGGTACGTATGTATGCACAATTGACGGCGAGTGCTCTGTACGCGAAGGAGTTATCAAATGGCTGAAGTAGTGGCCAGTAACAGACGGCAGCGCAATCCCGCAGGAGTCAAGCGCCTTGGATGCAACGAGGTGCAGAGATCGCGGTGGGCACTTGCGCCGTTGTGCTGGATCAGCAAATTCCACTCTCCAACCGTCTTTATGTCTTCCCCGTCCCCACGAACAATAAAGCCAAGGATGGGAGGGAAGACGCCCACGAGGGACAGCCAGCGTCTATTTAGGACGAAGTTTGATCCCACCCTATGGCACCAAACGAATACGACAAGATGCACCTTCTAGGCCAGAGCGCCTTCTAGGCCAGACAGAGGTAAGCCTGCGCTTGGAGACTTAGGGAGGGAGACGCTTCTGGAAATTGGGTGTGAGCGAATCGGTGAGTCGAAAACGGTGTGGAGGGGAAGCGCCGTCCAGGGTCAGCGCCAAAGAGCCGGAGAGAGCGGCGGTGCTTGAACGATGTCAGGAAGATGGTGGCTAGAGCAGAGGTGCTTTGTTGGCGACGGGGCCAATGTTGCGCCAAAAGAAATGGGCCCGTATTCACTTCAGACGTCGCTCTGCCGGCACAGTAAAAGTTGTATTGGCTGGCACTTGGAGACGTTCCTCAGCGTTCCTATAGTAAGCAAGATCGGTTCGACAGACGCAGTTGGGCGAGGCCTTTCATTGCCAGTTCTATTTTTAGATGCTTGGTGGCACTGGGGGATTTGTGTGCTGCAAAAGCTGCTGGCGAAGGATGATCCGAGATGCGACGCGATGCAAGACGCACCTCGTCGATTGGCTTTCCTAGAATTCAAACAAGTCAGACTGATTCTCCCAATCACCAATTCTACGGTTTACAGAGTATACGTTGCAGCCAATGGATACGGGGTGCTTGCGGGATGGGACGAAGCATTCTGTTCTCTTCGCCCTTCCCACCGTTGGACCCGTTTTGTGCTAGTGTTCAGGGGTAATCGTTTCAGACGCTGTGGCTGAGGCGATATGTATCACGTGATCTTGGTTTGTCTTGAGCCGCAGCAGGCTATCCTACCTCTCTTGCACCCTACACCAACTCCCTGCACCAACCAACTAACGACCTCTCTAAAAAGGTATGTCTCCTATACTCGCATTCATGTTATTCACCTATCTATCCCTTGAGTGATGATCGCCATATTGGAGCTGTCATATTTCCTTCTGGAATGATGACACCAAACATTTTACGCATCTTTTTCCTGACATTATTTGTTGGATCCTCAAGGTTTCTGCCCTTTTCTTGGGCGAACACCTACTGACTTCAAGAGCTACCAAGGGATAGCGGTCCTCGAGGTAATCTATGGCTACTGATCCCCGCTTAGCTCGTCTCGCACCACACGCCGATACTCCACCCAACCCTCCACCGCCACCGCCGCCTGCCGAGTATTCACCCAATATACAACCAGTAGGGGGATTCGATGGAGCCGGTGATGCACGGGATACTAGATACCCACAAGGCAACGAAACACAGGATGACGGAGGCTTCAAACTGAAATTTTGCACTGTATGTGCAAGCAATCAGAATAGGTAAGTTACAAAACAGCGTCAAAATATATATGCCCGCAAAGTTCGCTCTCGTGTCCCTTTGACATGCTAGATCGTGCTGTCACGCTTCCATCCACCAAATGAGAAAGTGTACAGCAATACAGGTTGCATAGGATGCCATGTGTCGTCCCCCTACTATGTATTATAAGAATTTATCCACCTTCGTCGAGTGTAGCAGAGTGAAAGTTGCATTACACGCCTGCCGCCATCGGATCTCCTAATGATAACTAACTATCTGTACTACTGGCAGATCAATGGAAGCACACCTTCGCCTTTCTATGGCACACTACCCCGTCATATCATTCGGTACTGGCTCGCTGGTACGATTGCCTGGCCCCACAATCTCACAGCCAAACGTCTATGCATTCAATACCACGAGCTATGACTCCATGTATAAAGAGCTTGACTCAAAGGACCCTCGCCTATACCGTGCAAATGGACTACTAAACATGCTTGAGCGGAACCGAGGAGTCAAATGGGGTCCAGAGAGATGGCAAGACTGGAGGGTTGGTGCCCCACGGTTAGGCAATCAGCGCCAACAGGATAAAGGGAGTATGGGAGCTGAAGGCGGCGTAGTTGATGTGGTCATCACATGCGAGGAACGGTGTTGGGATGCTGTAGTCGATGATCTTATAAATCGAGGCTCACCACTTAATAGGCCAGTCCATATCATCAACGTTGATATCAAAGACAATCATGAAGAGGCACTTGTGGGTGGTCGAGCAATCTTAGACCTCGCTGATTCGTTGAACGAAGTTGCCAGACAGGAGAGAGAGTCTAAAGGTGCAGATGGCTGGCATGACGGAACAAGCGCTAGTAGAAGCGGATTTGATGAACGGGTTCCGGATATCCTGGCTGAGTGGCAAGGTCGGTGGCCGAATCTGCCGGCCTTATGGACGATAGCCTGGTTCTAGAGGCTAAACGTTTTAGATCTTTTAAAATAGCTTGGAGTTGCAGGCTTTAGTTTCGGGTCAGGGCCAAGGTCGTTCTCAAAATCGTGGGTTTTCGGGCCACACGCATCCCTATTGGGCATGCAGAAAATAAATTTAAAAAAAATTTCCCTGTACAACATACGTAACAGCCCTGCAGGTTCTGTAGCCTGGGTTTGAACCCTAAATCCCCTCCTTTATTCGGTAACTCTCTGTTCCTTATAAAATGTTAAGACGGCCATTTTCCATTGGTCGATGCGATTATGCAGATCGCCAAGGGTTTCCACTGGAGCTGATCTACCAAACTGCCCAAATCCGGAATCTTGGTCATTCCGAGGGAGCAATGGTACGGAGCAAGGCTGTTCGTATCGTTCATTCGTAAATAGGTGCCCGTCACTCGTTAAATTGGAGATCTTCAGCTGCTCGTACCTTCAATCTAAAGGGCTGCGGGTACCTGGAGCCGGCAGCATATGAACACAGCCGCGTGACAACACAAGCAACGGTCGTGCTACACATCTAGGTACATACATATATCCGTACACACAAGGGCCCTTCTCCTATCTGTATTTTCTGAGCGTGCGATGGCCTTTTTCAGATGTTGGTTTGCGCCCGACCACCGGCACGCTCACCACTCGCCTTGATCACCAAAGCACAAACCTCCGGATTGGTGGTTTGGGACCAGGTAGAGGCGCATATCCCGTATGTAGCACTCCGTAGAAGCAGCGCAGAAAAGCCCTGCCTAGTCATGCCCAAGCAAAATCAAGTCCCCAAATTTTCCCTATTGGTTAAGCCTGATAATGGTATTGGCAAGCCCCCCCGAGCACGATCGTTTGGCGCGTAAGAGGCAGCTTGCGAAACATGCCGGACTTATCCAATCCCTTCAAGCGACACCTGTCCCACGCTGTCGGCTTTAATAAGGAGGCACACTGATCACGGACCTCATACACCGAAATCTTCCAACAATTTTCATCTCCTTAACGAACATTATAGGTATCAGCTTTCCCGGTATCTACTCACTCATTACAACGATACGACAGCGTATCGAACCGTACTTTTTGCACTTTGTTTGGTGATCTGCATCTTGCATGTCTTCGACACTGCAAACGGACTTCGATTCGCGCTCACATTTTTTCGACTTAACACGCGTTCCTTCCTTTCCTTGTTCTCCAACAACTGGTCACTTGCAACCACGAATCTTACCAACTTTTCAACTGAACGATGAATGGACGTACCGGGACTCTGTCTCCGGTGTCAGTGGAGGGTAGTGAATGGTCAGGTATCTCGCGATACCAATCTCTAGCTTCCGAATCACAATTCCAGAATAATCGTGCTGGAGCGCTTGCATCCCCTCCTGTCTCAAGCGGACCTAATAGTATGAACGGTGGGCCTCCAAACGGAATGAACCGCGGACCTCCTGATAGTACGGGCAATCCTTCCCCACCAAGCTCTATCGCTAGATCAAGTGATGGCACAGGTCTTTATGTGTCGAGCGACAGTGGACAAGGCAGGAAGCCTATCCTCCTTGAGGAGACTATGGCTGAACACTATACAGCGTTGAAGAGATATCTCGCGCCCTCGTTGAGGGACGAGAGAGGAAATCCGAGACCAAATAGGGCTCGGGATAAGTTACTTCGATTATCCGCTGTTCAGTTTCAAGAACTAAGTACGGATGTATATGACGAGCTACAGCGAAGACAAGGTACTGGAGAGCACGCGAATGCGGGTCCAACGCCGCCGTTCTTGGAAAATAAGAACACCTTTCATCCCAAGAGGAATCAAGCAAGAAAGAAGCTATCCACGCTGCCTGGTCCGCGTTTCCGAGATCTGGCGACCGATGTGTTTTACGAGCTTGAGCGGCGAGTTCCAAAATTCGCCGCTAGCGACCTCGACCGCAACGGAAGCCCCGCACCGACCCTCAGAAGTAACCCAAGTCGTACTGGGACGCCCGTTGGTGGTGTAGTTCCTAGAGTGGGGGAGTCTCGTCCTGGATCTCGAGGGCAGGGCCCCCGAGGACCTCCTCCAAACACCCCCGGCCCCTATCCCTGGACCGGGCCGCCGAGCGGTCCTCCAAATAGTGGGCCTGGGGGATTGGGTGTTCCACCAAGTCCAGGAGCGACCCTAAATGAATACGGGAGACCGCTCCCAAAGACTTTTCAAAGTAATACAATAATACCTAATAAGAGCACCCTTGTTGAGGATGATGATGACCAAACCGGACCGGAGGATGATGATGATGACGAGGGCGATGCTTTTGGATTAGAGGGCGCTGCTGGGAGAGGACAGAGTAAGAGGAATACCAGTAGGAGCCTAGGGGGAACGGAGGTTTGTCCGCCACTTTACCAACCCTAGTCTCCGCAGGTCCACTTAACCGTCTGAAGTGATTCGTGCTGATAACAGTCGTGACCGCTAGAGAGATAAAAAACTTGTGGATGAGTACCAGTCCCAAGTGTCTGAGTTGCAAGGAAAAGTCGAAAATCTTGAGACACGACTTCGGCAGAAAGATGAGGAGCTGAGCAAATTGCATAACGCCGATAGGGATAGGGGAAGCGTATGACCGCCAAACTTGTTTTCAATAGGACTCTAGGTCCAGCATGCTGACCTTTCGGATTCAGGCTGCGAGTATTGAGCGCCAGGAGTGGTCCGATCTTCGCACAGATCTTGAACGAAAACTGGCTGATGCGCAAAATTTGAACGAATCCCTCCAATCCGAACTCAATAGACTACGTGTGGACAATGCGAATATGGAAAGGGATCTGAGGGACCAACTAGACCAGGCGAGCATGAACAATAGCAGCGGCGATAGCGCAGGAGACGAATGGAAGACGAGATTCGAGTCATTAGAGAGAGATCACGAGGAACTCAAGATGGAGCTGAGGGAACAACAGCAGGTATTAACGCGGCTCCTTTACTTTCAGTGTCCCCTCTATATCAAGAATCAAGGGATGGGAGATCCTTCCCCCACTGGGGACCAAGACACCATGCCTAAGTTACATTACTAAGAAGTATATGCTGATGCCCTTTTTGATACAGGTCACGGAGGAGGTCAGAAAGGAGGCCTCTGATTTCTTGAGAGAGATGAAAGCCCTAACAGATCGTGCCGATCATCCTTGGGATAGGGAAGAAAAGCTCCTCGGTCAGATATCTCGGCTTGAGGAGGAAGTCAAAGAATGGAAGGGCCGTTATGCCCGTACTAAGACTCAACTACGAAATCTACGCGCTTCTTCGATCGGCCTATCTATTCAACCCGTGGATATCAGCCAGTTCTCTAAAGATGGAGCTTTCATGGACGGAAATGGCCTTGTCAGTGATGTGCACGTCACCAAATTTCAAATTGCCATTGATGACCTTCTTCGGACCGCGAGGAGTGGCGAACCGTCATCCGTTCTAGATTATATGAAGTCGGTGGTTGTGGCTGTAAGAAACATCACCCAAGGCATTGATGATGCAGCACCAAGCGATGGCGACCAGGCTCATCAGCGAAGTAAATTGAAAGGCCGAGTTTCAGCCACTGCGAACAATCTCATTACCGCAGCAAAGAACTTCTCTTCTGCAAATGGCATATCACCTGTTTCATTGTTAGACGCTGCCGCCTCCCACTTGACAGCAGCCGTTGTAGAACTCATCCGAGCTGTCAAGATCCAGCCAACTCCGGAGGGAGAGTTTGGGGATGAGGATGATGATGGGCTCCCCCCTACTGATGCTCGGGGGTTCTCTCCAATACGAAACGGAAGGCTCAGTGGCGAGTCTGTCTATAGTTCGATCAGCTCCCAAAGAGGATCGTCTACACCTAAGGGCCGAGTAAAAGATAGTTGGATCGGAAGACGTCCACCCTCTAGGAATGGCTTGCTAAATGGGAAGGGGCCGGCGGTGAAGATAGGCTATGGGGTCAAGACGCAGGAAAGTAATGTAGAAGAGCTTAAGGTATGTCTAGGCCACAAAGCCCACCCTACAGTTTGCTTAGTGATGGCAGTTCTACCTCGAGGATCAGACAGAAGGAATGGTTCAATCCATCCAGTCTCTTATATCTAGCATTCGGGCAGATAATGGGATGCCAACAATCCGCAATCACATCAACGACATTTCTGCTGTAGTCGAAAAGGTTATCACATCAACGGAAACTGCAATGAGCCAGGCCGGCAATTCAACCCTTCGTGACCGAGGCGAACCTATCATACGCAAACTGTCCGACTGTCGAGCGAAGCTACTTGAAGTAAATTCGGAGAGCGAGAACATTAGAGACCCTTCATTATTGAAGGATTTCACAAACAAATTGCCACCGTTGGCATTTGAAATCGCTAGAGAAACAAAGGTAATTTTCCGGTGCCCTCGCTATTTGTCCCTTGCAGGAACTGACGTGCCGCGCTTAAGGAACTGGTACGAATGGTAGACGATCTCGACAATGAAGAGAGGGATGCTGACGAAGATAATTTCCGATGATACAAATCATTCTTGTTATTGCGGTATTTACACATGTAGTGCATGGCCACTTCTGCCGTAATCATTGAGCATTTCCCGTGCGCACGCAACTTTCTCCATCTTAGCAGCATTGCAGGGTTGCACCTCCAGGAGTCACGGATAAGAACATTTGGGTTAGAACCTAAACGCGAAAACCATGCATCTGCCTATTTTCTTTCTTTTCTTTCCTTTCTTGCATGTACTATATTCAGGACTACAAAATACCATTTGGCGGGCACAACCATAGTTGATAATCGAGCGCGTTCCAGAGTGTTCTTCGTTCGAGGGAGCGGCGGCCACCTCCGACGTCAATTTCGGCGATCGTTGCGGTGGATCGGACGAGAGATGGGATTGGGTAGGAACAACGCAGGGATTGCGCATGCATGTCCTAGCGCGAACGACATTGTCAGTCCGACTGGGTAGACGGACGTGGGGAACCCTTATCGAAACGCCACACAACACTTTACCAACCAGCGACGGAGCATGCAAGTCAGTCGGAACATTGATATGGCAGCCTGGGTTTCCTCTTGAAGCTTGAATCCGCACCGCGATCCCAGCGGGCCGGTCCCGCCCAAAGAAAAAATAATTCCTACGGCAGAGATTATTGGCGAGCTCCGAGAATCCATATTTGCGTGTGAGGGTGAGCTCCTACACGGGCGATCTTATCAATACGGGCGGAAGAAACTTCTTCGTCGCGTGCCGGCGTGAGATTAGGAGTATATCTATCCATAGTCCACCCATGAATTCCCCCGAATCCGTGTAGCCCCAGATCTCTCTAGTCCCAATCGCAAGACACGAGCCGGCACCCGACACGCCCTGTAGAAGTGTATATATACAAGATGGGTCAGCACGAAGACATCGAGATCGGGAGTGAGAAGCCATATGTCGACGACACTGGTGCCGTCGCGGCGGAGACCTTCGAGATTGGTGACACTCTCTACGCCAGACTCCAGCGATTGGCCGGTAAATTCAATATTGAGCAGCGTGGCATTGAGAGGGTTCCTGAAAACGAACGGACGGACCTTCATGGATTGGTGAACGTGGGCACCATGGTAATTGCTCTTTTATCCCAACCACGACCGCTCCCCCCCCTTCTTCTCTCAGCGAGACCATGAGCTCATCGAATTGCCCAAACACAGTGGCTGGCTGCCAACATGGTCGTCAGTTCATTCGCTATCGGCGCTCTGGCTAGCCCCGTATTCGGGCTTGGGTTCGTGGACACGATCCTAACAATTCTGTTCTTTAACCTTCTTGGAATTCTTCCGGTCTGTTTCTGGTCGACCTTTGGCCCAAGGTTCGGCCTAAGGCAGATGGTCCTGTCGAGGTTCTACTTTGGTTTCTACGGAGTCAAGGTCATTGCTTGCTTCAATGTTCTTGCCTGTGTGGGATGGTCTGCCGTCAACGTGATCGTGGGCGCTCAGCTGCTACACGCTGTCAACGGGAACCTTCCTGGCTTTGCCGGGATCTTGATCATTGCCGTTGCTACGTTCCTAGTCACTCTTTTTGGTAAGCCTCTGCAAAGGCCTGGGATTTCCTGCCGCTAATCCCCTCTCCCCTTAGGCTACAAGGTGGTTCACGCGTATGAGAAATGGAGCTGGATCCCATGCTTCATCATTTTCTTGATTGTCCTTGGGGAGTTTGCGCATTCAGGGGTAAGATTAACACCTTTCGTCTTCTAACTCCTTCCCTTCGGAAAAATATCATGCATATACTTACATTGCAAGTAGAACTTTGAAAACATCCCAATGGGCGTCGGCAAGTCCGAGGCCGGATCCGTCCTTTCCTTCGCAGCCTCCGTGTTTGGCTTTGCTACAGGTTGGACTAGCTATGCGGCCGACTACACTGTCTATCAACCTGTCACACAAAGCCGAAGGAAAGTGTTCGCTTGGACCTTTGCAGGGTTGATGTGGGTTTCCGCCGATGCGCGTTGTACCATGCCTCTACTGACCACTTGACAGCTTCCCTCTACTCTTCACTGAGATGCTAGGTGCCGCAGTTGCAACCGCGGCAGCTAACACAAAGTCTTATGCCGATGGATACGACAACGCTGGTGTTGGTGGACTCCTAGGTGCTGTCCTCTTCGAACCGCTAGGCCACTTCGGAAAATTCTGCCTCGTTGTTCTAGCTCTGTCCATTGTTGCAAATAACTGCCCGAATATATACTCTGTTGCGCTCAGTCTGCAAATTATGGCGAAAAAGACTCAGAGAGTTCCTCGATTCATCTGGACCTTTATCGGAACTTTGGTGTACGTTGCCATTGCGATCCCGGGTTACGGGCACTTCGTGTCTGTCATTGAAAACTTCATGTTGGTGATTGTGAGTCTTTGCCACTTGCTCCTTTTCCATAAAGCCCCACTCTCTGACTCTCCATAGGCATACTGGTTGGCCATCTACGAAGGCATCGCGCTTTCAGAACACTTCATCTTCAAGAAGGGATTTGGTGGCTACGCACCCGAGAATTACGACAAGCCCGGCAAACTCCCTCCCGGCATTGCGGCCCTCTCTGCTTTCGCCTTTGGGGTATTCGGAGCGGTCATGGGTATGGCCCAGGTATGGTTCACCGGACCTATCGGGAAGAAAGCCGGAGGCATGTTCGGCGGAGATATTGGCTTTGAACTTGGGTTTGCATTCTCCTTCATCACCTACACCATATTTAGGACATTTGAGAAGAAGCACTTTGGACGATGAGCGCGTAGGGAACCTTTCATTGGGCTGTTACGCGGTGATCTCATTTATTTGTTTTTACTATTGAGCTTTTATTTTATTTTATTTTATTTTTTGACGGTGGGGAGCTACTTTGCAAATATCTCTCACATAGCAACTCGAGTCAGGTGATAATCATCTAGAGGCGTGTTCTCTTTTATATTTTAACAATTTACGTGTAAAAGAGTCCCATTTTTTAACCATATCACACCATTTTCTGCACACGCCTTTGTGGATAAAACCCATCTCTCTCTAGCAATGAACAATATTGTTCCAGAGCACAGTGCACAAGTCGGAACTCGCGTCATATGTTCGACTTTTAAACAGGTCTTCAGCTCGCTCGTTTGTCTAGTTAATCCCTAGTGGAACTTTACATGGTCATTAGTTCATTCGTAGCTCTTGTAACTCTCGACCTCTAAAGTGATGGCATTCATCTGCAGGAACTTGTTTGAAGTCACAGGAACTACCAGCCGCTGCTCCTTGTCATCCTATTAGGTTGTTCGTATGTGCATGGGTTAAATCTTGCCGCTAGTGGAGGTTTGATCGACTCTGTGGGGAACTGCTTCAAACTTGCTTGACGGGAGGTGCCCGATGGTTTCTATGCTAGTGGAAGCCATGTTGGCAAAAAATTGCGGTCGTAGTTAGAGATGCACCGTCGAAATGTAGTCTGCCTTTGCTCTTTCCCTAGGTGATTGTGGATGGTCCGTTCCCATGTAAGAGTTGGTTTTCGGCCGGGTCACTAGTGGAAAAATCAGCGATGGGGTTCAGCGCTGCAGAGTCTTATAGCGCGCCCGGGTTGATTGAGATCTGTATTTTTGTTTTAGTGTTAAGAATCTCCCGGCAGATAAATCAATGCCCACGTTAGTCTACCGCCACGAACCATCATCTCATCATCATCACCAAGAGTTTGAGGTTCAAATTAAGTTATAAACGTGTTGTTGATCCATTGCTAGACTCTCGCCTGTCACCCAACCAAGCCCAAGCGAGCAAGTGAGTAGCACCATCTGCTTCGCTTTTACAAGCCCGTCCAATACTAGGATCTCTCTATGCCGATCTCTTCGATATATTCTACGACTCGGCGAGTGCCTTCTATCTACCTTCTGCCCACCGGATACTAGAATGTCGGATGCTAGAGTGGAATATATGGTATCTCAAACTAATGAAAAAGAAAGCAGCCCTTCCGCCTCGGACTACCGAGATAGCAAGTGCCAGCTGTTGCACGGGGTGCCAACGACGGCTCGCTCTGCCTGCTGCGGCAAGGCCCAAGCAAAACTATCCTAGCAAGGCGTTTTCGCACCTATTTCAGATCTGTACACAGGATGTGCGTACTGCGCGCTCCTCCCCTCCAATGAGTGCGCCATTTTTCGTGGGGGCCGGACGCCTCAATACGCAAGCCACGATACCCCTGGTAGGCACAGCCTTCTATAAGAGTACTTTATGTGCCTAGGAGCAGAGATTCTTCTCCTCTGCGCCGGAAAGGAAATTGTTCCTAAGCATATGTCCCCGAGAGTCGATTTCCAATTTCCTCTGTATAGATTCCTGAATACAACAAGCTCAGCCCGGAACGGCAGACAACTTGCTGATGGGTGAGTTCGGTATACCATTCCTTTTTTTTCCCGGGAATCAAACCTGCTAACCGTCAGCCTTAGCCTTCCTCAAGCCTTCTAGAACCCTAATCGTCATCGCATTCCTTTTATTCTCTGTACAGTCGGCTCTCGCAAAAACTTACTTTGAGGATAAGCCGGGAAGTTGTAAGATTTTTGGAGACACCGATGTTTATGGAATTGGGATTAGGTTAGGATACTACCTGCAATGGGTGGCAGTTCTATTCGCGACTTGGATAGCTCCGGAGCAGGCGAAGACTGCTAGGACGGCAGCCAACATTATCACCGTTGCAGTATTTGCAAATACTTTCCGCGGGGCTCAGGAAGGTAGCTTGGTGGCTGCTGAATGGTGGATTGTTTTATGGTTGACATTCGTCTTATCGCTACTCAACATTCCCGATGACTGGAAACGGTCTAGCAGCTCGTTCGGCGTGATGCTGATCCTCTGGTGCATGATCACAGCCGCTCAGCCCTGGCTGTACTTTAAGGGCTTGGATACTGGACACAAACACGGCTGCGTGGTCAAAGTCTTTTTCTTCACGGGCATAAATGTGTATAACCACGTATGGCGGACGTTTTGGAAAGTTGGGAGTGTCGTCGAATGCCTTCTGGGAGTCACGTTCTTTTTTACTGGAATCGTGGTCATCATAGTGGGGTTGTTTAGTGTCGACGAGTCGTCCGAGCCCGAGTCTGGAGCGGCAAAAATTGCCTCGAAGCTTTTTCTGACCTTTGGCCAGCTGGTAACCGGCATCATCACCATCGTGCAGGTCGAGATGACTATTAGGGTGAATAGCATCGACCTTTCTTCGGTGGATCTTATGTCGAGCGGTCAACTTATTCCGTTTCTCATTGGGTGCTTAACTATCGCCGCAGTGTTTGGGCATGGTCTGAAGAAGCTAGTACAAAAATTGCGTCGTGGGGATTCGCCGATGGGTTCAGGAGGTGCTTAACGAATGGTGTCGAATATTTATCCATAGGGCGGATTCTATAGCTTCAGTCTATTTACTACCGGAGGGTCCAAGCTGTTTTATTATACGCAGGTCGGTGGAAAATCGGAGTTCACATTTCATTTAGAGGATGGCCGGATTAGGAATACTATGCCGGCAACGAACTGGACAGGTATTATGATTGGATATGACATTGGAACATACAGAGAACATACATGCACGAAAAAAGAAATCCTTCGCCGCGCAATAGGTGATAGTGCAAATCCTAATCTTGTAGATTGTTGTCCACTTTGTTGAGGAATTGGGAACACGGCAGGATAGGTAGCAACAAAAGGTCCCCAACCCGCGACCAGGGTATACAAGGCTGAAGGACGCACAAATAACGAAATTCACAAGCACGTGCCCACTCACGGCACGTTCCCACTTTCATCAACACCATGACGCGCGATTCGAACGCGTCGCAACAGAGCCACGATGATCGTATTGCAGCTGCGATAGCGGATTTGAAGTTGCAAAAGAAGCCTAATTTCATGGCTACGGCAAAAAAATGGCGACTCGAACGAACGACCCTGGCAAAGCGCTTTAAAGGCCAGACCCGGTCTAGAGAGACCTATCGCTCAGAATCAAGCCGCCGGCTCAATAATGCACAGGAAGAGGTGCTTATTAGGTATATCGATAAGCTTACCCTACGAGGATTGCCGCCAACTCCTCAAATCGTGCGCAATCTTGCAGAGGAGATCGTGACAGGGCCAGTTGGAATCAACTGGCATGCAAACTTTGTTGCTCGTCACAAAGATCGGCTTTCCAGTGCGTATTTACGAAATATCGATCATGCACGAAAGAGAGCTGATAATTCTTATCGCTTTCAACATTACTATGACCTAGTAAGTGTCGTTTTACCTTAGAATTGTGCTCTCTACCTCTTTTTTGTTGAAAATTTGACTAATATCTAATAGCTATATCATGCTCTCGATAAATACAATATTACGGCTGAGAACATATACAACATGGATGAGAAGGGCTTTATCTTAGGCCAGGCAAGTGCTACGAAGCGTACGTTGACTCGCAAGGCTCTCGAAACTGGCCAGATTGTCGGAGCTAGTCAAGATGGTAGTCGCGAGTTTATCAGCGTCCTGGCTGGTATTTGTGCTGATGGCAGTAACCTCCCACCCGCTCTTATCTATAGGGGGGACTCACATGACCTACGTAGCTCCTGGGTAGAGGATGTTGACCATTCTGACCTGGCTTGGTTTGCTGCGACACCATCCGGATGGACCAGCAATTCGCTTGGCCTTCAGTGGCTCGTTGGTCTGTTCGATCGTCATACAAAGGAGAAAGCAGGAAGATCTCACCGATTGCTTATTGTTGATGGGCATTCAAGCCATGTAAATATGGCATTTATTGCCGCAGCTGATGAGCGGAGGATCATCCTACTAATCCTCCCACCACATTCGACTCATCGCTTGCAGCCTCTTGATGTTGGCTTATTCTCTCCGCTTGCAAGAGCATATACTAAAGGTCTGAATAACCTTATGTTCCATAGCCTTGGGCTAGTGAGCATGAATAAGCGGCTGTTCTGGGGCCTCTTCCGCTCGGCTTGGGACTCCGCTTTCACTAAAGAGAATATTATATCAAGTTTTGAAGCTACAGGCATCTCTCCTTTCAATCCAAATAAAGTACTAACAATTTTAGTTACACAAAAATTCGTCACTTCTCCTTCTCCTACTGCCTGCCCACTGACTCCCTTGACCCCTCGTGCTGGTCGCCGCGCCTTCCGGGAGCTTCGCGCTGCTCCTTCCTCTGCTATTGTGAACCACTTAGAGCGTGGCCATATGAAGTTGACAACGAAAGTCAGTCTTCTAGAGACCCGCGTACTTGGCCTGGAGCGGGCCATTGTCCTGCAGAAGCGAAAGCAGGCCAAGGGCGCTCGGCTCAACATCCTGGGAGAGGAGCAGACTGGGAATGCGCTTCTGATCTCTCCAGGTACACGAGTCCGTGCTCAGGAGCTTTACGATGCTCGGGAGGATGCTGCGAGGCGGGAGAGGGAGGAGAAAGAGCGCCGCAAGGCTGAACAAGCTCAGCGCCGTGAGGAAAAGGAGCGGGAGAAGCGGGAGGCTGCTGTGGTGAGAGCTGTAAAGCAGCAGCTCTCAAGAGAGAAAAAAGCCGCTCTTGCAGCTGCAGTAGCCGCTCGGAAGGCTGATCGCGAGGCCAAAAAGCTTGCAGCGGCTGAAGAGAAGGCCAAACTGGCCAGGGATCATGAGCGCATGGCTCAGGAGGCCTTGACGGCCAGGAAACGAAGTGCGGAGGGGGCTGCCGAGCAAGAGGCGCTACGGAAGCAGCCAAAAAAGGTTTGTAGAGCCCCGAGTAGGGCTTGGGCAGGCAATTCACTAGCTAATAATACTTCTAGGTTACTATATGGTCACTAGAGACTCGCGATCCTTTGCCGCAAGCAAAGATAGGGGGAAAGAGAGTCGCTTCACCAAGGAAGGTCATCAAGACGGGATTTCGCGGGCGGTTGATTCGTCAGCCACAACGCTTTCGAATTTGAGCTTTTTTTATTTCAATATTTATTCTATATAGTTTAATGTCTAATATATTACAATTTCAAATCTCTAGCTCGTAATTTAAAGTTGTTGTTGAAGATCTTGGTAACGGCGCTGCTACGCGAAAAAGTGGGAATGTGCCGTGAGTGGGCACGTGCTTGTGAATTTCGTTATTGGCTGGGGCTCATTATTAGCGTGTCACATTGAACCGTCTTTAAAACCTTTTATTTAAAAGCTGCTCCTCCAGCTATCGGTCGTCCTACTACTAGTAGCTTCCAATCTTGAAAGGAACCCGGAATTCGCCCAAGCGTTGCTATCAATCTCGCTCTACCGTCTTCCCGGCCCACAACAATTGAAGCCGGCCGAAACGATGGCTCCTCGTCGCCGTGATGTTGAATGGGAATTCCATCGGAAAACCATCGAACGGCTGTACGTTGGCAAAGATATGGGAGCATCGGAAGTGACGAGGATTCTAGCCAGTCAAGGCTTTTATGTAACGTAAGTTCCCTTCTCCCAACGATATTATATTATCATTTACAAAATCCTCTAGGGGTCCGCAGTTCAAGAAAGTGATGAAGAAATGGAACTTGACCAAGTACTACTCACGAAAGGAAAAAAACGCGATGCTGCTAATTCAGGAGCGACGAAGAGTAGAGGAGGGGAAGGCAACCCGATTTCGAAAAGGCGGGAAAATAGTTCCCGCTCACACGTTAACAAGATTTAAGAGAGATCAGAGGAGGAGAGGAGTGGGACTTAACCCCGATCACAGTATGCCAAAATCACCACACCAACAATTTATTCTAATTGTGTTGTAGCGTCGATTTCTGGGATCAGTATTTCTACACCTTCAGAGGATTGTGAAAGCCACCAGCAGCCCAGTAACATGCTCGACGGGGCCGTGGAGACACACGCACCAGAGGGTCATCCATCTCTGTTATATTGCATTGGATCGTCATTTACGCCTATTGGCTCACCCCAGGGTTCAATGCAAGAGTTCAGTGGATACGACGGTCCTCTGCATACGGCGATCAAAGAGGGGAACGAAAGTGTGAGAGCGGTGCTAAGTACCGGTGCTCGCGTAGACACCATGGGAGTGGGCGATAATATGCCTCTACACCTGGCGGCAGAGCAGGGGGACGTGAGGCCCGTGCAGCATTTATTAGAGAAGCGCCCTCTCCTTGATGTTCTAAATAGGGAGTTGAGGTCACCTCTCTACAATGCCATAGTGTCGCCAGGAGGTTTGCCAATCGTGGAGATTCTGCTCAAGCACGGCGCAGATCCGAACTTGAAGCTGGGGAACGAGGATACAGCACTACACGCAGCTGTATCCTTAGGCGGTCATGGCGATTACGGTATGGTAGAACTCCTCGTATCACACGGCGCCGATATCACGTCCAGAAACGTCTCCAACGAGACACCACTGGGCATAGCGGTCAACCGAGGATGTTTCCCAATCGTGGAGATTCTGCTCAAGCACGGCGCAGATCCGAACTTGAAGCTGGGGAACGAGGATACAGCACTACACGCAGCTGTATCCTTAGGCGGTCATGGCGATTACGGTATGGTAGAACTCCTCGTATCACACGGCGCCGATATCACGTCCAGAAACGTCTCCAACGAGACACCACTGGGCATAGCGGTCAACCGAGGATGTTTCCCAATCGTGGGACTCCTACTTCGCCGTTGCTCCCCAGCAGCCGCGATAGTGGCAAAGCAGGACAGGCTCCTCCTGCGAGCTGAAAGAATGGGTCTTACTGAGATCGTAGAATTGCTACGCCCTTGGTGCGGGGTTGTGGATGAGGGATTTGGGGATGAGATCGAGTTCCCTTATGATGTGCATCTGACGATCGAGCCCGATTGTTGATAGTTCTGTGCAAGGGGCCGCGATTGGGTGTACGACCTATCCGCTCAACTGACGTATCGGTTGGGTCGCTGGAAACTGGTAGCGCGGTACCACCAGAGAGGCTCGATGCCATCCCTCTTCGTACACGGCCTATGTGATTTCTCGGCGCGCTCCTCCATGTGAATACAGGAAAGAATTTCGTACAACTCGCCACTTCAACAGTAGGCGTTTATCTTGCTTCTTATTCTAGCCTCTTTTCACTTAGCACACCTTTAGCACTTCGCAACTCCCGAAAATGCCTATGCTTTTCCTGACTTGACTATTAAGGTTTCTTATCCCCTCTAAACATCTGGCGGCTTGCATCTTTGTGAGGAAAAAAATATATATATATGTACGAAGCCAAGCCGAGCACCACGCACATAAAGTGGTACGCGCGGTAGATCGTTGTCCTTTTTACATTATTATCTTTTCCCCTTTGTTCACGCTTCACGTTCAAGTTAAACCACTCGAGCATCGGGCCTATAAGTAAAAGAAAAAAGAAAAAAGAAAAAAAGGGGAAGTTGACATCAAGATTCGAACCCGGGGCAAAAAAAGGTTCAGCGCGTCGCCTACATCCTTCTGTCTACATCCCAATTGGGTATGGTTTTATTGCATCTAAACTAAGGGAATACCTCGTGGGATGAGCTTTTCCTACCACGAGGCATTCGAAAACTTCGTCCCCAAATAAACATTTAAGGGTGCCCTAGCCGCGCACCTACCAAAACAAAACCAAACTCCCCTCTCAACATGTATATATGTATGTATGTAGTGTTTCCTTTTCTGCGGGCTACACGGGTAATCATGTTTTTAACTTATTTCTATCAGATGTAAAATTGTATGACGTTATCGTTGGGATTGTGCGCGTTGTGAGGGAGGAGGGATCCCTCCCTGCGGTCACTGCGTTGATGGACATCCCCACCGCCTTAGCACTGTGGAGTAGATGAGCGGGGGAGGAAAACCCATAACCAAGTGCATACGGACAACCTTCGGGAGCGATGAGAGAGGTAGGGGCTTGAGTGAGGGGCTGGCATCATTTGTATCATATTGATAAAAACCAACCCGCTTGCTCCGTCCGACAACCTACTAAAAAGTCCATCCCAAACCATCTCCCCTTCTACACTGTTCACGCATTTCGTTGCCCTAGCCCCTTAGGGTTCGGTAGCAGCAGTACATAGGTATTCTCTTCCGTTTCTCTCCAAATTTCCCATATTTCCGTGTTGTGCGTAAGCCAAACCAATATACATACAAGAAAGAAGGGGGTGACTCTCTCGTGTTCCGTGTTCCAAATGCGTGCGTTATATATATATCGATATTACCAATTTTTTTGCCCGTTCGTCAGGGTGGATAGTGGTAGATAGAGGATATACGCCGATAGCGCCCTGCTGCAAGATGTAGAGGAAGAAAAAAAACCCTATAGATCCCCGTGCGTGGAAAGACTTTTTTCAAAAATACCGGAGGTCCTTGTCGCCTTTGCCCTATAAAATCTTCTCCTACTCACCCGTTCCATACCCCCTCCCTCTCCCCCTGGCCCTTCCGTTCACCTCTGCACCAGGCATCAGGGTCTCACTCGCCCCATCAGCCTCCAGCTCTAATAACTCCCTCTGCAGTGCTCTCTTCCTAGTTTCTACAAACCCCACAAGTGACCCCCCCGCCACGACCGCTAAGCCTAAGAGTGTCAAATTTACGGGCCGGGGATCATCGGCGAAAATCTTGTGGGTTATGGCGTCGAGAGCGGACTGGGAGAAGTTGAAGAGGCCAGCGAGGCAGATTATTAGGCCATAGACTTTACCGAAGGTTTGGAAGCCGAAGACTTTTGCGGCATAGTCGCTATGGTGTGTCTGTTAGTTTTGGTTGGGGGATTTGTGGGGTGGAGAAAGGAGCAGCTTACGAGACAGCGGTGTAGTAGAGCGGTCTGTAGACGACGAATAATGCAATATTCGCATACGCGGCCCACATATACGGTAAGACCCCTAAGACGCCAATGGCGGTGGCCGCCAACACAAGCACCGAGAGCACAAACGGCGTACTGCAATTGTCCAGAATGACCCCAATGAACGGCACCGCTACGACGCCGCCCAGTGGTAGCAGGACGTCAAAGACCGAATTCACATGGACGGCCTTCGCGTGGTCGCCGAGAAGGAACTCGTATTGTGGCCGGATGGTTGCGACGAAGTAGTTTATACGCGTCATCTGTACGACTGTGAACAACATGACCAGCACGAACCACGGTGACCGTATCTGCTCCATTGCCGTATATCCGTGCAACGCACCCCATACCCCACTCTTCTCCTTCTTGGTCTCCTCACGTTTAGCGCGCCGCTCGCCGCCCTTCGGCCCAAGCAGCTCCGTGATCTCATGCGCGATGCTCTCGCGGCGGGCGCGGCGCTCATCGAGGATAACGGTTAGGAGGCTCGGGTTATTCTGGATGTCGGGGTCCTCGGAGTAGGCTTCTGCGTCGCCATAGGGGTCCTCTTCGACTTCGGCGACGAGCTCGCCGACGGTTTTGTAAGAGTGGCTGGGCATGAGGAAGAGTTGGACAAGGAGGATGAAGAGGGGGACGATGAGGTAGGCGAGGAAGAATTTTTTGGGCCAGAAGGAACCACCACTCCAATCATAGAGGATTCGGTAGAAGAGGAATATCGCGCTGGAGGAATCAAACGCCCCTGTGAGCATCGAGAGGATAAGTCCCGAGTGATTCGGGAAGGTATTGGATAGCTGGAAGGATGAGATGAAAACGAATGGCCCACCGAGGGCGAGGAGAAAGTACCCGAGGACGTAGCCGTCGAAGGGGAGTTGCCAGGCGAATGCGAAGAATACGCAGCCTGCGGCGAAGAAGACACTACCGAGCATCGCGCTGACGCGGGGACCGTACTTGTCGAGGATTGTGCCAACAGGAAGCGCGCAGACGTTGGTGGCTACTGCTGCGGTGGTGAACATGAGATTTAGACTACCCAATTACCCAATTACCCATAGTTAGCGTTGATCCTTTCCTTTACATGGCCGATTGGGAAGTAGAAGAAAGGACTAAGTTTAGGGACGTTTCTCACTGTAATTCCTGCTCATAACAAGCATCTCTTCGATGTCCTTCCAACTCCCCCTCCTCGCAAAGATCCCGATATACGCCTTCACGCACCAGTACGGGCTTCAACGCCGCGTATCCGAACACGATCCCCGCAGCCAACAAACAGTACGTCGTCGCCACGATGACCTGGACTGATTACTTCTGTCAGGCCCAAAGCAAACCGTGCGTTCTCATCTATATCGGGGAGGATTGCACTCACAAATCCTTTTCACCTTCGACACCTCAAATGCTCCAACTGGCTCTGTCGCCGCCGTTGGTGGCGTCCAAGCGTCGATGGGGTTGAAGCTCAATCTCAATGAACTGGCGGGGGAGGTCCCACGCCGACCATGTTGGAAAGCATCATAGTCTTCGATTGACGAGATGCGTTCCGCGAGAGACATAATCTCTCTGACTTCCTCCCTTCCGCTCTTGGAGCCTCTATTTACCTGTGCGGCTAGAAAAGAAAAAAATAAAAATGAAAAGTCCGGATTATTTTTTAATCCGGTGAGGTGGCGTATATCGACTACCCCACCAACCACAAAGCAGTTTCGATTTAAGTCGTGGACAGTTGCAACGATTGATATCTGAGTCGTAATTAGAAATAATGGAGAATGAGGGGTTGGGGAGAAGAGAACTGTGTAGTAACGAAGCTCTTCTAAACGATAGTAATTGCTGTGGGGCGATGGGTGATACCGGTGTCGGCAGAGCGTTCCCCGGGTTTGGTCTGATTTCTTTTGTCTTTTCGCTTTCTACTCTAACCCGTTTGGCCAATCACCAATGCAAATGGTGATGCACGGCGGAAAATGCATGTCGCGTGCACCATGAGAATTTTAACAACCCTAACCCACAGTGGCATGGAAATCCAATCAGCCGTGAGGGCTTGCTCTTCATTATATCTAACAAAACCCGCTTGAAACTAGTACAACATAAGCTCCTGGTCAACCCCAGTTATCAAAGATATTGGGAGCACCATCCAAAACCGCGTTGAGGAAACCATCATTCATGAATGACGCGAAATCACCATCTGAGAACCCCATCACCTGTTCATATCCCCCTAATCCATCTCCTACAATTGCCTCCAGGGCGCCGCCCTGATCTCCTGCTGCCGTTGGGTCTGCCCCTGGTAGAGTTTGGTTGGTGTGGTTAACAATTGGCGGCGCCCCATCGGGGCCCATTGCAGCTACCCCATAGCTGCTTCCTCCGGGTGGTGGCGCCGGAGCACCATCTACATTGGCATTCATCCACGGGTAGTTATTAAACGGGCCTCTCCCAGGAATCGGAGATTCGGCAACACCATTGGAATTACCCATCGCCACTTCGCTCAGAAGCTGGAGTGGGGTATTTGCCGTGCTGTAGCCTGAATGCCCTTGCCCATTCTCGACGCTCCCATGCTGCTGATTTAGTTCACCGTCCTTGGTAGGGAGGGGTGTGCCTTCATTGCTCGATAGGATTTGTGGGTAAGCGGGTCCCTGCCTCGGCGTGGTCGGGATAGTGCCATCACCTCTGGACCCGCTATGGCCCCCTCCTCTGCCTGGACAATCACCTCCAAACCCTAACCCGCTGGCAAAGACTTTGGCAATCTTGGCGCCAGCGCATATGTCCCTATTGAAAAGTCCACCGCCCGTCTTTCCATCCCTTTGCTTCTGGAACCATGTCTTTAGCATGAGTAGAATCATGCAAAACTTCGCCGCCGGTTTGTATTTATCATCATCAGCGGTGGCCCTGAGAATATCTAGCAGAGCATCTAAATAGTACTCGACCTTCATTTCCTCCTTCTTGAATATTTTGCCTAGTTCGCTATTTGGGGCTGATGCGGCGAGATACATTTTGATGAGAGCGACAACGGCATATGCCATGCGGACAAAATTATAAATTGGTATACATCGCATAGTTGTGCTATCGAAGGAGAGGAAGATTCTAAAACAATCGTGGATGGAAGTGAGGCATGCTGTTAAGGCACTGATGCGTGCGGTAGTCAAAAGGCCGGTTTCGCCCTTGCCAGATTCTTTGGAGAACGTCGCTTCAATAAATGGAGGTCTGAAGTCGTCGCCATCATGATCGATGTGCATGGCAATTTCGTGCATATAGAGATTTACAGCGTGAATACAGAGTTTCAAGGCAGCTATTTAAAAATCAGCTTTCCCTATGATGCTGTATATATGGACTGGTAGAGAACTCACAACTATCCATGTCCTTTGGAATATGGGCGGTCCATTCCTCGAATTGTCGTTCGAACCCTTTCAGTGCATATTGTACTTTAGGATCGGAGATAACCATGGAGGCGGGCGGATCATCTATCGAGAACTGGACGGCAACATCCTCTGCGATGTGCTGACTTCGGACCAATTGGCAAAGGACTTTATCGGAGGGCAATGCCTCCGGAGATGACTCAAAATAGTCAATGCAGTCCTGCATATACGAAGTCCATTTGATCAAATTGGGCCTTCTCAACGATTGGGCAACACTAGTGAAACGGATACGGATCAGTTCAGACGTTCAAAAGGTAGCAGTTGTTAAGAACTTTTTAGTTTAAAGAGTTGACGAACTTGCACGCTGTAAAGTAGCAGCATAACCAAGCTCTTCTTGCCTCGGGCGTTTCAGGGTCTGGGAATGGGTTCTTCCTCGAACACTGCCCAGCCATTCGCCTATGCTTCACAGATTTCACCCTCCTGCCCATTCCCACATCGATAGCCATGAGGGCAGCAATATGGATCAGTTGATAAAACTTCAGCTCCTCAAAGTGTTCGGGTGGCCAGTACCACAATGTTGACACGTTGAGAGATTGGATTAACTCTAACGTCTTCTCACCATTGCAGATAATACGTTCAGCATAGACGCGCATAATTTCCTTCATCAACGAGCGCTGAATGTCTGGGTTACCAATGACATATGAACCGACGCTAAGGATGGCTAGGAACAAAGTTGGCTTCGTTCTTCGAATTTCGGCGGCAGTAGTCCCGGATGGAAAGACAACAGCCGGGAAGTGAGGAGTCATATTCTTTATGTAGTGATCAAAGATGGATGCTGCTAATTCGGATGAGAGGATTCTGCGGTCTATGACATCGGCATACTCGTAATTGCCGTATGATGAAGCGGTCGACTCGGGCGTAGGGATAGAATTGAGCGTACGTGCTTTAGTCCCTTTAGGAATTAGGAATGAGTACATGTTTGGTCCTTCTTCCTTCACAGACGACGATCTTTCGGCTGCGACGATAGTGGACGTGCGGGCTTCTGGTGAAGCCCCACTTGTGGCATTAATATGAGCCTCTCCGGAATGAGTCCGTTTCTGGCCAGCTAGAGAGCCGGGAACTGGAGCCTTCCGTGTCGATACATCTTGGGAGGGTGTTCCCGAAAATCTATCTGGTGCACGGAGCCATTCGTTCGTCTCGATTCCTCCGCGTGGAATGCGTTGAGTGGGACTATGAATTGGTGGTAGATCTCCTAATGCCTTCAGTTGGTCATGTGTGCCTCCATGTTGAGTAGCGCCATCTTCTAGGCTCTCGTCACAACTTTCGCTTTCACGTCGCTGAGCGTTAGACTTTGTCGCAACAAGACTTGCGGTTAACGCGTCAATCTTCTTCTCTAGTTCCGCAACCCGGCTATCCGTCTTCTTTTGTCGTTTTCGGCTTGGAGCAGTGACAACACATTCCCGTCCAGCCTTCGCACACCTTTTACACGCACCCTCGGGGTTGTTCGTGTTTAGTTCGCATCGAACTTTGAGCCCGCGACAGGATTCGCAAGCTCGTGGTCGTTTGGGATCGTTTCCAGAGGTAGCTGCAGCGTTTGCGTCAGATATAGGTGATTGAGGGGCCGCGAGGGGAACCTGATAGTAAGGCTGCTGAGGCCCATCCGGAGATAGCGGGGAGAGGCTATGTTGTGGCAGATGTTGGTTCGGATTTGTCGGGTACGAGGATTGAGGAGCGCCGTCGCGGGCAAGAGCTGTAGACGGAGGAGCGTTAGATCGGAGACGCGGGTCTACTTGCATCTCCATTTTTACTAGCATCACACCAGGCCGCAATGGTCGTCCTGACAATGCCGGGCCCAGAGAGCAGCCGTTGTCCGATGTATTTCTTCAACTTCGGTGTCCGTCCCCCGCAGTGCCGACAAGCACAACGTCTGTGAAACAGAATTCTCGTAGTCCAGTACGATGAAGGAATCAGACCCACGCTTTGGCTCAGATCCAAGACAATTCGGCTGGCTTTGAGGGCTTCCGCCGTCCTCTCGGGGCTCAAATCAGGTGAGAATCCATGGCTTGGTCGGTGTTGTTGGTCTCGGACAACGGACGATGGAATAGCCGAAGCTTGGCAGAGATTCTCAAAGGCCGCGGGAATTTGCGAATTCTTACTCTTGAATACGGGCACTTTCGTGATCTTTACGTACTATAAGTCGGAGACTCCACTCTCTGCTGACAAAAACGCGCGGCACATGTGTCCCCGGAGATCCATCTCAATTTCGGATAAAAATCCCCACACCCATGCATGGTTTACTGTTTCCTCCTATCTCTGGCTGTTGGTCGTCACCCCTACTCGTTCTGTCGGCTTTTCGCGTCTTTACTTGTGGTAGCCCAACCATCCGATCTTTGGTATGTGAGGTTGCGGAGATGTTGAATGAATCACTGTTATAGAGATTGGAGCATTACTCATTATCCCGAGCTTACTGGTGGTATTAGAGCAACTTCGTCTCCCTCTTTGATCATTAGAGTGCCCTCTGTTATGTGTTCACCATTGCCATCTTTGCCATCTTCACCTCCAGTGCCCACATCGACGTAGTCAAGGTTGACGGTTACTGCGCAACGGCTGAGCACTTTATCCCTAATACCAGGATATTTCTCTTCCAACACATCAAACAACTTTGGCAATGGCAACGGCGCTTGGAACGTCTCGAAGTCTTTCTTGGTATAAGAGGACGCGGAGGCGAAATATAGTAAGGTGAAATGGCCAGGGACGCGCGTAGCCATATTAATAGTGTCCGAGCTCTTTATATACGTTAGTTTGACTTCAAGTTTAATATGAAATTAACGAAATTTTTGGATTGAATAACCTAGCTATGTGATCAGGTCAATAGGGGATATCCACAACACAGCTGCCTAATGGGAGCTAAATTCAGATAATACATGCTATACGATTGAATTTCATCATATCTATTGAGAATAGCAAGGCGATTATGAGAGGTAGAAGAATCGGCGGTACATACCTACGGAAAGCGTCAACTTATACAGACCCTGTGGTAAGGTATGGGACGCTTTATCAACTTTGGTGATGGGATTTGGGTCGATATCGTGACAAACGAGAGGATTATAGTAGAAAGCTGCTTAATAAGCGCATTTACCATTGACTTGGTTACTAGAACTTTCCCCACGCCATTATCGGAGTCTCCATTATGCCCGCCCCACGGATTTCTTCAGCTTCAGTGCTACCTAGATACAATTCTCTGTCTTACGGATGGAGATCAATGTCGGTGATTTCTCCTATGGATCATAAAAACGACAATGAGCCTAGACAGTCCGATAAACTCTTTAAGTTACATAGGGCTCGAGCCCGTGGTGCCCGTGGCTTCAAACCTGCTCCCTTGCTTAAGGAAGACAAATTATGCACCAAGCCTGTTAGTGGAAAGAAGTTACGTGTAAGACGTATTCCCATAGGGAGAGGTGGTAGGGGAGAATTTACCTCTATACCCGATCAAATTCTCAACAAGGCAGAAATCGATGTTAACACAGCAGAGCTCAAGGCTGTCATCTCGAAGATGAAGGAGTCTAACAAGGGCAAAAAGTTTGGGGCTATATCAGAGGATTTGACCAACGTACTTGATCTCTTCGAAACGACGAACGACAGAACGGGTAAGGTAGCTCAGTCTCAAGGGGCTAACGCGACCTCATATGGCGGTTTCATGGGTGGGAGGCGCACTTCCAGCAGCAAGTCAAACCAGGAATTGCCGTAGCTGGAGTTTACCCTGAAAGACCTTAACGAATATTTACGCAACTATCATATGATGGATATCCCAAAGCGCTACAAAACTGAGCGTGGGCTCCCGTGCCACTATCGATGATGATCTTTGCCCGTTGATGTATATGGGTGAAAGGCAAAGGCGAAGGAGGCCTTCGTTGTGCTTGTATTGGGGGGGGGGGGTATCGCGAATTGGACACGGGTAAGTAGCTTACCATAGCATAATGGGATACCGCTGGCCCTGACAGATATGTGGGTGACTCCGCAGACCGGACATAATCATCTCTCCCTTCGAAGCCAAACCCTTGGGTGACGTACCCCTTGGACGCCTTAACCCGTCCACAGGGTTGGTGAACCCCTCCTACGAGCCTCTGTAATTCGCCTACAGACCAGCCACACTCATCGGAGTCCTTCACTATGACCCAACTCTAGTTCTCGTAGACACCTCAACGTCGCTACTATATGCACCAGCGACTGCACCCCTCACTTGGTTGGATGGACCTTCGGTGCGGAAAGCCTGCGTTGCTGATGAGAGAGGTGAAAGACATTGTCCACTATGGCCGCCGCCATAATGCTTCGAGGTGGACGTCAATGTGTTCCTATTTTGAGGAATTTCGGCTTTATTATAGGGCTGAGCGACGTCAAGTGGATGGAGCGTCCGGGGGGAATTCTTGCTACTACTAGAGTCTACTATGGCGGTTGGATATGATAATTAACGTTTAGATGCTAGTACCTAATGGCTTGCAAATGAGAACCAATTAGTCTAATTACTCTTTGGGGAGGCTCAGATAACTAGAATTTCAAGGATGAGGGCTCATTCCACACCAATTTGCCTTCTGAACCCTCTATTGATGATGTGGATGGATGTATTATGATGCCTCTCGAAATGTAATCGGATAATATACAGATGTATGCTCAGCCACGCAACTCGTTCGCTGAAGCTTCCCTCACATCGCCTCATCAAATATATCGTAGATTCATTTGGTGTGGTTGCCCAACCTCACGCCACCCCCAAAACCTTCCAGCGTTATTATATATGTATGGTACAGGGGGGGAAATTACAAAGCATCATGCCACGCTTAAAAGGGCTGCACCCACGGCGCATGTTCTGGGGGCAAATTAGTTTAAGAAAAAGGGGGTGATTGAATGCAACGCTTCGAGCAGGATTTCAACGCCAGATTTCTCTCATCGATACTCAAGGGGACTCGTTGAATTTCTTTCATAAAACGTGGCTAAAAATTAGCCGGCAACTGGTGCGAGTATGCACGTTCGATGTTAGATCATTGAGGGCCGTCTCTCGCTGCTGGCGGCGCTTTTTCTGCTACCTCCAACCAACTCTGCAGCGCTGCCTCGATAGTCAACTACAAGCGGAGAGCCAGGCTCCACGATGTGGATTTGATCGCTGGTTCGGAACTTCTGTACGTATCCCATGCTCGTAGGTCTCCCTTGATCGCCTGGTGCGGTCGCTGTGAGCGCCGAAGAGTTGTATCTGCCCTGCCCTGTATACCCGCTACCATCAATACTACTAAGGTCGGCTGGTGGAATTATGCTTGAAGTTGTAGAGTCTCCATCGACCGAGGATCGTTTATCCCCTGCAGATGAAGGCTCGGACCCAAAAGGAAGACGAGATGATGATGCAGTTGATGGGTGTAGGTGGGGGCTTGGACGATGCGGGTCATATAACCTATGGTGAGGGGCCTCCGGAGAGGAAGGAGACTGTTGCATTGAGCGCAGGCGATCTGCTTCCTCCTCGTTTATTAAGAGGCCAGCGCTCTTTCGTTTCGAGCTCTTCCGTGGTACCCTTGGAGGTCTTTGACCCCCACTTGATTTCTTAGAGCTGGATCTCGATGCAATTCGAGTTGGGAGTTCAATTGCGCCCCCAGTGTCAATACTGGGTAGGGATGGTGGAAGCTCTGCGACGACACTCCTTCTCCCTACATCTATGTCTGAATATTCGCTGCTCGAGTCGTCATCCTCGTCTGGCCTCCAAGACTATTTACCGGCTCGTCGGGCACCCGCATCGGCCTCCTCGTCACCGCTCCTTACCCCCTCGCCATCACTAAAGTCCCCGCTTTGCACTATACTCGGATGGCCTGTACCATGCTCGTCACTGACAATAGGTTGAGCTTTAGGGGTCATCTGAGGGGGGGCCCTTGAGCCCCTGAAAACTTCGAACCCCTTCCCTTTATCCTTGGTCTTCCCGCCAAACAAACCCTTGAACCACCCTGTTGCCGATGCAACAGGACCGGTCGGATCAGCCGGACCTGTACCGAATCTTCGAGGTGGTAGGTTTGAGGGTGCGTGATCGTGGCCATGATAATAGGAATCACCTTCTCTAGTAGTGTAGTCTGTCGCAGACTGACGGTAACTCGTCCCGCTCAGGTCAGACTGATAGCGCTGATAATCAGGATATGCCGCATTAGGAGTACCGCTTCCAGATGCCGAGGGACCAAAAGACTCTTCGAGACCCCCGGACCCTTGACTCCACCAGGATGCCCGGCTCCTCCCACCGGGTGGGTTGTCCATTCCCATAGCGCCTCCGGTACTTAATCCACCTAAATTTGGTAGCGTTCCTCTCCTCGCCCTCGGGGGGCGGTAAAATAGAACTTCTGGTTCCGGGCTGACGCCAAGAGAGTTACTCCTCGCTGCCGTCCCACCAGGCGGGAAAGAAAATGTGCCAGCTTCTGGAGTCGTTGGTGTATAAGCTGAGCCGACGCTTCCAGCGTGACGATGTCCAGGTTGTCCCATCCCACCACTAGTGTCGAACCCTGCACTTGTCTGCCCGTCACTTCCACGCTTGGCAAGTAAAACAGCTGAGCTGCCCGACAAACTTCTCGGCCTTTCGTTTAGCTGGTCAGATTTCTGGTCCTCACTGACTCCTAGCGCCTCAGTCTCTGGAACCGTTACATTGCGAGAGGACTCAAATCTCCTATCAACTCTCTTCGAGAGTTGGCGTAAACCGAAAACCTGGCGATTGAACGAGAGTAAAGTTAGTACAAGGCACGATGTAGTATAAATATACCCTTCAAAACGAAAGTGCTCCGGCAAAGAGCATGTGGAGCAACCCAAGGGCTTAACAAGACTAAAGCAACTATGCCAACGCTCTAAGTGGATCTGAGTCGTGTGATCTAGCCGCAGCTATGCAAAACGAACCAGAAAACTGTGAATCAATCAATTCACCCAGCTCACCTTGACAATTCCAGCTCTGGCCCCGGTACCATCCCCACTTCCATCAACTAGCAACCTTGCTGCAACCTCCGCTATTGTCTGGAGAGCATTGAGGAAGAAGCCAAACACAAGGACAATCCCATGCATCAGTAATATTGCATAGCCGATCCAGCCTCGCGGTCCTTCACTTACGTCAAGTGAAGGCACAAAGGCCACACTGAGGAGAGTTGCGAAAAGTCTGACTAGAGCGAAGAATGTATGGTACGCGTTCATCGAAGTTGCCGGCTGAAATGGGCGGAAGGCATGGAGCGTAAGTATGAGAACAACTTCGCAAATTGCGAGGAGGACGATTTGTGCAATTCCAGACGGTTGCACAGCGCCAATTGCGATACCTCGAACGAATGTCAGCAGAAGCGGGATAAGGCAGAAGGATGGAGCGCCGTCGGCATAGGTGTTATAGAATGTCCCAAAAAGAAGCATCGTAGGAAGGTCATCAAAGAGATGGTCTCGTGGGCGGGTCGACGTGACAAGGATGAACAACCAAATTGAGAAACCGATCAGAATAATAAGAAATAAGGCTGCAAGACCGGTGGTGTACGCCGGCGATTTCCCAGCCACAACGAATTGAAACATCGATAATGTGATGGCTGGCAGACCAAAGTAGTTGTAAACGATTCGAAAAACGTTCCCCACTGTAAAAGGCATAGTTTTCCTACGTAGATCTTCCTCCTGAATTTTTGAGAGATGGCGGAACAACCATCGTAAAGCAAACCCAGCTTGCACAAAAATAACAACCAGTGCAACAATTGACAGAAGCCAGATCATCATGCCAGCCCAGATGTCTTTGGTTGCTGTTATACCTACTAGCTGACTCAATTCTTCAAGCCCATAAGCTGCACTCTGTACATATATACCGTCAGCTATGCTGCGCGATCCATTTCCATGACTGATGAAGCTCTTGTTGAACATCAATGTTGACCAACTAGCCTTGCTAACGACTGGCTGGTAGTATCCAGGGTAATTCAGAGAAAGAGATCCTGTCAGGACCACGAACTGGATATACTGCAAGCAATCTCCGAACCCTGGTGTTACTAGCCTCAACAGATCGTCTTCCCTCCCAAAGTTGGTTGTCCACGAAAAAATGTCCTCGGACCCCCACGGGCTATAAATTCCGGCATACACAGTTGCGATGCCGACCAACACCAGGATAACCAAAGGCACGAATGCTAATGTATTTCCGATGGTCTTACCAAGGTCAGGGGTAATGGAAGCAGACACACACCCAAGGACAGTAGGTGGAGTATCCCCAGCGGTGATTCGAAACGTGGTTTGGAATGTAGCAAAGGCGTAAGCCGAGTAGAAGCTATGGGCCACTGAAAAGGATGGCAAATCCGTTAAGTCACTCCTATGAAGATGTAATCATGTTAGAAATGCCGCTGTATCCACTCAAGCATAGTGTGTAGACGTACGAATTGTTGTTCCAAACTGGTCCAATTGGACAGCCGCCACTAACGAGTTGATCGCAAAAAAAAGTAAGACCAGAATATGGCGTAAAACTAAGCATATTCACTCTTGTTAACAGAGTCGTTGCGACATTAGTCCCCCACGCTGGGTCAACGGACACAATCTTTCCCAGCGTCTCACTTGTGTTAGCCCATTGTGGGTCATTTGGCGGAGGTAATTGGACCTGGTTAGCGGAGCCAGACACATTGCCATAAACGGTTAAGTTTAAGATGTGGGTATGATCTGAATTGTTGAAGTTGGCATAGAAGTGTAGAGGAATAAACTGAAGCTTGGGAGGTTTAGACTCGATTACACTCTTATCGAGGCAGTTTTCGAATTTGACGAACGCAGCGGATATTGGACTCGCAAGTAGGGCGATAAGAAAGGCAATTAATGGAAGTTGGGTGGCCGTTACAGGTAATATAGACCATCGTCGTCGTCGAGACTGTTGATGTTGAAGCCGCTCATCTAAACGATCATCCCTCAGCCGCTCCCTGCCCCGGCGGAATGTTCTTGCGGGCTTCGATGAACATGCGCCTTTTGTGCTGCGCAGAGAACTTCCGCCTAATTCCTCATCCAAAGCATATGAGGCAAATAATTCGGACGAAGGCCAGGCAGTTAATAGATCCATGACGTTCACGAGGGCATCTGTCATGCCTCCGTTCGGGAGGAGCCCTCTCCGCCAAAAATATCGTCCTTTTGCTCCAGCGCGATTGTGTTGCGGCCGACCTGAGGAAGGTTTAAGATGACGTTCAGCACCGAGTCTGTGTAGTACCAGAATTGTCTAGAAAGGCTCAAACGTACAGACTTTGTGCTCAAGGTTGGAACGCGAGGAACCGTGAACCGTTTGCCGGAGAAAATGGTTTCCCGTCTTTAGAACTGAACCTTAGCGAGCCACAGATGCCACATGGGCCAACGCAATCATGATAAATTAGGACAAGACCCTAGGAGCTGAGCCCCGCCCACACTTCCTTGGGCGACCTGGAGTATGGGAGACGGGAGCAGCGAACGATGCGAGTCGCTCGAAGTGAAGACCCACTACCCTTGTAGCGGAGAGACGCAGTATCCGTGTTGATTTGTGTCGATGCGTTTGCTATGGAGTAGTTCTGATGGCTGATGAAAGCAGCAACGGAAGGCGCAGTACTTGTACAAGCTCAGGGAATCACTTTGGTAGCCCTAAGATACATATCCCGGTATGGTGTTCCTCTTCAAGTGCCAA
Source organism: Glutinoglossum americanum (assembly GCA_020080175.1). NCBI lineage: Eukaryota > Fungi > Ascomycota > Geoglossomycetes > Geoglossales > Geoglossaceae > Glutinoglossum > Glutinoglossum americanum. The sequence goes on along the minus strand of JAGHQL010000030.1, from coordinate 38,928 downwards.
AGCATGATGGCGCTAACATTTCATACGTTCTGCGAACTATTTTTGGCATCAATCGCCGAACACCTTACCTATCCCAATCAAGCTTCCGATGAAACATGTGGCAATGCATTCTTCTTACTCGAGACTTTGAAGAATCGGATCGGATCCTTAACTGCATCGTTTCTAGCCAATCTGGCATCCACACAGTGACGCACGAATTAGGGAGTCTATCCCACAACCTGCTACGTACTACGCATCCCAACTAACTCTGTGAGGACTTGGTTAGGTGCTGGGACAACTTAGAGTACTACGTATGTTGTATGTATGCTTGTATGTGCTCAAGTACGTATGTTGTACAACATACAGGGGTGGATAAACTGATACCCAGCCGAGGCATAATCCCAATTGCACTTCTCCGATTCCCCAAGAGATAAGCTAGACAATAAAGGGAATGGGCTCTATCTTGTTTAGGGCCTGTGCTACACTTCGGCTGGGTGATTGATGATTTGCTTAGCTCGTCGCGGGACAACTGATAGATCTCAACCAGCTTGCGGGGATCTATCCCGAAACGTTCAAACCGTTTCCCATAGAGATAACAGTATCCTACAATGGATAGTGCTAGCTCATGTATATACATTCACTCTCACGCAGATTAGCTAATATTGCCTTCAAACGCTCTGCCGTGCTTGAAATATTCCAGTACCAACAATTGCTGGACCTGAAACGCTAGAGCACACGACACAACCACTAGAACCTACGCGACAAACGAACCCAGAAGACACGCACTCACCCCAGTACCCAACGTCTTGCGTCAGTACGCACATACACCACGCATCGTCTCCCAGAGGCGCATCGCCTCTAGAAATTGTCTCGAGATTCCTGGCCCATAGGAAAAGCTATCACTTTGAATCCAATCCAATATGCCCGAAGGAGACGGCTCGCAAGCTGGCTCTCAAAAAGAGAAGTCTGGCAAACACCACTGGCAAAGCTTGAGGGGGAGAATGTTTACCACCGATGAGAAGAGAGATGGGAGCAGAAAATTCAAGTTGAATGATGATGTGATGGACTTTCTGCAGCCATCCACAAACAGACCACCGCCTCGACCACCAACTCACCACCCGACAGCACAACTAAGCCATATCGACACATCAAACGCAAAACAATGGCCTCGGGCGGAGGAGGCAAATCAACAGTCGAAGCAATCTTCGCGGAGAAGATCAGCTAGCCCAAAACGCAACAAGCATCTACATGTTAAATTTACCGACGCACAGCCAGAAATTATCGGCGAAGGGGGAGATGAAGCGGAGTCGCCTCCCAGGGAAATATCACGACGGCGTACCCAGTCCCTGTCGCCAACACAACAACGAGGTGGTAACCCGACCGATTTCCAAACAAGGGTTCGATCTAGTAAGGAGCTGGAGAGGAAGCCCCAGCGCGATGGAGGCAATACACGGGGAAACCCCACTATAGGATTTTCCAACAACGGTGGAGCCCCACCTGTTCCTCTCAAAGGGGAGCTCCCCGAAATCAGATCATCACCAATGGATCTGGAGGGTATATGGTCTGTCGGCGAGGATGATAAATTCCGACCCAAACTTCTCGCACGAAGATCAACCGGTTTCTCACAGATACCTGGAGGTTCGCAGGCGGCAAGGGCCTTGGCCGGAACCCCGAATGACTGGAGCCCCCCCGGCGGAAGCGACACCGAATACAATAAGCCAAACACGGCGCACCCCCTATCTTTTGCGGCGAGAGCTCAAGCACGTATGAGAGAGGAGGGTAGAGCATTGCATCAGGGCGTGAGAAATTCATCACCGGACAGATGGAGTGATACATTCCCCGATAATGACGAAGCCCCTCAAAACACCAATAAGTACACTCCTCAGCCAGGACCGAGGGCCCGGCCCGCGCTACCTTCGAGCGTCTCATCGCTGCCCACCCCTTCTCCACAGTCTTCGTCTCACCCCCCTGTTCCAACTCAGCTTTTGCCTGGCTACTCGATTCATTCTTCGCCATTGGGTATTGAGGACGATATGCAGGCTGTTTCCTTTGAATCTAGCAGCAAGTCTACACCGGCCCCCGTGCGCTCTAACACGAACTCTGCAGCAGACGGTGCTCTTCAAGAGTTTTCGGATCGCGTTCAGCATCTAGGATCTCTCTTTCATCTAGCCGCAGAATCTATTAAGCCTAGTATTGAAACATCCTTTGGGGAGTGGGTCAAGGCGGCAACATGGTGGTTCCTCAAAGGACGGGGCGAACTTGAAGCTGCTATCCGCAGCCGTCCGGCAGTTACTGACGGCCAAACCCCGCACCCGTCTCAATCACAAAAACCCCACCAAGCATATATTAACCTAGCGAAAGCGTGGTGGATAGTCAAGTATATTGCTCCACAAAACCCTGAGGTGACAAGGTACGGTAATTCTGGGGTTGGCTCATTGATAGAGGTGGCTAAGGTGAATGGAAATGAGCACTTGGCTGGCATGATGGAGACGCACCAATCTATAGTCGCGAGCCTTCGCGCCTTGGCACAGTCCATGAAGAAGAACAATATTTTGCCTCCCGATCAAGAAGAGGCCCCCCTTGCTTCAGGTATCGATACGAGCATCTGGATAAAGTACCCTACCTTTACAGCTGATGTCTGTGGTTTGCTGTCTGGCGCCACCACCAAGTCCCTGTTGCTTCAAGCACCAACGCGGAGCCCAAACCTTGCGGACACTCTGCCATTGTCGGACACCAAACGTGACTTTTGCTACGGACGAATGTTTGTTGACGTCCTTCTGTTAGATGAGGGAAATGAGGCTCCAGATATTCGCCTACCCTGCGCCTTGTCCTTGCTAAGAGATCGGACGGACTGGCAGCTGAAAGCTGCAATATCTAGCCAGAATGGCTTGGTAAATATTTGCGTACAGCCAAGTGGTAAACCGGGTCCGACTTGGGACGACGTGCGGTGGAGGGCCCGGCAGAACGCCATGCTTGTTAAGCTCCCAAGGGGATTTACTCTGAATGTTTGCTTCAAGGAAACGGACTTCAAGAACTTTTGGGGGATCTACGAGTATACTCAAAAAGTTGAGGGGAGCCTGCAGCCGGGTCCTGATGAAGACTTACTCGCCGAGAACACTGTCAAATGTTTTCAATATACTGACTCGGATATGAACTCTAAGGTCTTTCCAAAACAACCCATTAAACGCTGTCGGGTTATGCTTTTCGAGAAGAAGAAAATTATATCTGAGGGCACCGGTACCCGAAAGCAACACCAAGGCTACAGGTTTTTAGTGGTGACCAGTCCAAAAACCAAGACCTTGAGCTGCTTAGACCGTGAACTCGGAAAGCAGAACGTCATCATGTTTTCATTCTGTCCAGGTGATGAAGGCGACCCTGCATTACTGCTCAGAATCAAGGAAGCTGAGAGGGATTGCACAATGACCCTCACATTCCATGATGAGCCCGAACGCTCTTTCTTCTATACTTCATTGACCGGTGCTAACATTCAGAACGACGAAACAATATACGCGGATATTCCCCTCAAAGGCCTGTCCATCGAGAAACTTTCGCAAGCAGAAGGGTTTTCGCAGTCCGCCCGCGATGTACTCAGTAAGATGGAGTGGCAACGACTACGGGTTATCAACAAAGACCCCGAGGATCCGGACCACGAACATGCAAAGACTGTACTCTCAGAGCACTTGAGGATATGCGCAGATTCTAATTCAGGGTGTGTAACAGACCGTGTCAACTTAGGTGAGATCATCCCTAGTCCTCTTATAGCGACAGTCTATGGTCCGTAACCCTAAACTGTTTCGTGGATCTTAGGCCCTAGTCAACTCCAACTCAGTCTGAGCGTTAACAGTCCGCTCGAGGCCAGAGTGCTGAGACCATATCAGGAGGACATGACCATTGCAATAACAGAAAACAAATTGTCAAAGGACGCACCTCAGGCTTTGAAGGACCTCCTGAAAACGATACGAAACGCTGACACCATTCGCACCTACATATTCCGGACTGTCAAAGGAAAGTTGCTATAAATTTGAAACTCGTAGCTTGACTAACAGGTTAACGGCCTTTAGATTTGCACATCTTCCAAGCGGCTCTCACGGGGTTCACCGTTGAATTTGACGGGTAGGTTACCCATTTACCCTCGAGTTTCAAAGATAAAACCCGCTCACCCGCAAACAAATAGCGTCGCCTCGTCTTTCGCCATCGCCCGACGTCGAATGGTAGTACCTATATATAAGAAATGGGAAGCAAGCAGCACACGCCTTCAGATTCTCAAACAAGACCGCGTTGTACAACTGGCGGTTTTTTTTCAGGACTTCAGCCATGGTGATTGCATGAACTTTCACCTCAAGGGAACTGATGTCTTTGAATCGTTCAGCAAGTCTGGGAAGCACGGTATCCGGATTGTGGATGCGAAGTTTGCGCTACCGAAAGGGGAGGGTGAAAAGAATTCAGGATTCGTGTGTTTGGACATGCCAGAGTACCCTGGGGAACATGACGATATCACCATCGCGTTTGATTCGGCTTCCGGTGAGGATTTTCTCATTTCCTACAGTTTATTTCTGCCAACTCTTGATCCGAAAAAGGTTGCAAATTTCCTAACTAACGAGTGCGCGATCGTACCTACAGATAGGGATAGGTTTCAAGACTCCCTCCCTGCGGACGTCATGCGGCCATCACGACTACGAAAGTAATTCCCAACTTTCCCGTAGAAAGTTATCAAGGCATCCTGCTCCCCCTTTTCGTTATATACCCCATTATTTATGCATTCTATTCTTAAAAGAGAAGGAACTGCTGGTTACCCCCAAGTTCATACCTACTTACCCTACATAACGAATGTACAAGCACACATTCGATGATGGTTTCTCCTAGTGGTCAGTAATTTCTATAACTTGGCTTTCGTTTCCTACTGTCACCTCTCTTATCTGCCGGCTTCGTGCGTGTGGTTGCGCACGGGTAGGTCTCAGCGGGGGCTATTCCCCAAGGTAGTGATGCGGAAATTAAAGTATTGTTTTATCTCAACAGTTCGGGCGTGATCGGCACGTTGGGAAGCGCTTGGTATACTGGTACTACCCTCATGTTGCAACCACGACTCGGTGTCCGTAGCACGCCTTAGTAGTTTGATACGTCTCATTCTATCGACTATGGCCCAGACGGTTCATGTTCTGATACCCACAACCCATATCTACGCCTTCCCATCCCAAGACCGAGATATGCATCCCAAACACTTGATTTAGATGTAGTGAACTTCCAAACTACTCTTTAAATTATTTCCGAAGGTTTCCGATTGAAGATTCTCAACGCTAGTAGCTAAGGGATAGGTACCCTTTAACCACACCAGCGTGTGTATCAAGCTAGACCCTTTTTATTGTTTTCCTAGATGCATATACACATTTATAAATTAGCCTCCAGAGAACAAATACAAAAATATCATATCCTCTCGTTATGAAAAAGTGATGTATGATGGCTACCCCGATATTTGATTGGTGAACAGAGATTTCGGTGTATATATTAGCGCAATATGAGAGGGGTGGCGATGCGCGATCCGTTGCCAGACGTCAAACGAGGGGACTTTGCTTGGAGCCCATCTCAATATGCCCTTGAGTTTTGGGGCTTAGAGGCCATCCAACAATTACCACCACGTACCTTGCAAACAGTGCCAACCTGATAAGATGTGTGATGGTTTGGTTTTTGTTTACATAGAGCTTTCCCTCCGCGTGCTGGTGACTCGCCTCAGGGATTTGAGAGTCCAACTCACGCAGCCCCAGCTTTCCGCTACCAGAGAGGACTTCGCCTCAGGTTTCAAATATCCTAGGAGAGATCCAATCTGTGGATGAGCCTTGCATGTAAATATATCTACCTAGCGCGCGACAGCTGGAGCAGCTTACGATAATAGCTGTGCAGGGCGTACCTGCGGGGCGAACCCCCTTCCCGGGCTGATTCTTCCTGTTTACATTTTCAAAGTTGGTTTCCCAAAGGAACGGATGGCGGCCGCTTAGACCCGCGTATTTGCTTTTCTTTGGGGCCGATGACTGAATAGAGAAAACCAACGAACGGGGCGAACCACTCCACACTACACCGGATTCGTAAGAGCGGCGATAAACCACTCCGTGAAATCCACAACTCCTCGCTTTAGATCCAGCACACTTCTTTACCTGATATTTTCTGAGTTTTTGGTTTTCGGGTGCCATTCGCTCTGGTTAACGGCTTTCGCATCTTACTATTCTGGCTGGATTATTAGAGGCAGTGCTTTACTACGAAACGGCTCGGCATCGTGAACTCACTCACCCCTCGTTATCAGGCTCGCGATACTTCACTTCGATACGTACATGTCCACGCCTCCTTCAACATTTCGGGGGTCTTCGCATTCGGGAGGTTTTTGAACTACTAACTTTTTGCGTCCTGGGAATTTGGGTTAGGTAGAGATCGCATAGATCGCTCTAGTTCTTGAAGGAGCAATCGTGTCAGTGCTCGCAGCCGAGCGTGGTTTGAGCACTGGGTCTAAGCAAAGCCGGTCGATATTCCCAGACAGCGTCCTGCTGGTAACCGTTACTAGCCTTCCTTCGCTGGAACTAAAAGCCTGTAAAGACCTGCAGCCTGGGGAAGCCTTGTCTGGCACTTGCCAAACACTTGAGCGAATCGTTTAAGTGCATGAGTGCTCCGAAGTAGGTCTATAGACATCAGGCAACATACGCCCCTTCAAGAGGCGTCGTCAGGAGTGTGCCGTGTCCTTTATGGACTCGCCATCACTGCCTAATCCACAGCCAAGCTCAAATCCTTCGCGCATCTCATCTGCCCCAACTCTTCGTAGCGAATTCGCCTTTCGTGGCGGTGAAACAACACCTCGCCAACCAGCTGGAGAGTTGCGATATTCTAGGTACGATACCGCGCCAAGCTTTTCGCGGTCAAGAGAGCGGATACTTGAGGACCTGCAGCGGGTTAGAGCTAGGAGAGGAATCTCGGGCAGCGGAGGCGGGCGATCGAGGGATAATATTTTGAGAAGAGGCCGGAGTGACGAAGATGGTATGAGCGGTGTACTACCGGACACAGGGCAGTCGGAAACGTGGATGGAATTCCTGAAAACGGAGCCTAATCACGGGGCCCGTACCGGTTCACACAGCCGGTCAACAAGTTCAGAGAGAAGGAGGTCGAACCATCTTGCAAGAAGAGAAGCGGCAAGACGGAGGTCGGTGAATGGGACGTCAGGCCGGGGGAACCAGGTAGGCCATACCATACATATGAATGATAGTAGGTCTGCTACTAAACCCAGAGACAGCAAGACACAGGAGGTACTGGCGCCGCCTCTAACTCCCTTCTAGAACGACAAAGCATGGCTCCGCCGCCGCCGCCGCCGCCACCACCTCGGCCGAAGCATAACGAACTCCCTAGGAAGCTACCACATAGAAGAGCTTCCGGCAGCCGCGAACGAGGCAGCGGCAGAGAAATTATTCTTCCGAGATGGCAGCCCGACAACGAAGTCTCTAGATGCCCCATATGTCATGTGTTTTTTTCTTTTTGGTATAGGAAACATCATTGCCGGTAAGTTCATTGCACTCTTGTCTACACAATACAATAGGTCCATCCTCTATATAATCCTTTTGGGATTATCTGAGGCTGATATCAGGACCTAATACCGGGACCTAACACACTTGGGACTATGAAATTCTATATATTTTGTTGCAACCCATTATCTATCTCGTTTGTTGGTCGGTGTCGCGGATGACACGCCACGCCTATTGTTTAGTCGGCGTGCGGAGCCTATCTAGCGTTCGACCGTCCCTCCACGAAGCATGCATTTTGTCCCGCCTTCACTCGTTCTCCTCGAGCTTACTCTATACCATTCACTGTGCACTTTCCTTGAACCTCCCTTGATATAAAGACAATCCTATTGCGGAGAAGCGAGCGGTTGCCTAGAGCACCCTCTTAACTATCGGCATCTATACAGTGGGCTATTCTAGCTGTGGGCTGTTCCGCGCGCAAAGCGCACCACTCGGCTTCAAGGGCCCGTGCATTGTCCACTCCTCGAGTCTCTCGGCGATAAGAGGTTTTCCATCACCCACCAAATCCCTCTTTCAGAGGCCCTAGCTATTCCTACCTTGATTATTTACTCTTGCCTATCTTTTTCTGTCCCCTCAGACCCGCTACCCTCAGATATTTCGTCTATTCGCTTTTCTAATCTAAATGCTAACTATCTTCGTCCTGCAGGAAGTGTGGGCGGGTCGTTTGCGCCAACTGCTCGCCGCACAGAATTACGATTCCGAGGCAATTCATCGTCTATCCACCTGGAGAACTTTCAGCGAGCTCAACGATGCCACAAGTCATCGACCTTACTGGAGATTCCCCACCAACCCAAGATGGGAGGGAAGGTAATCGGCAGCCAAGACGCCCCACCAGCGAAACTGGATCGAATCCAGCCCTAGGTGGTGGAGCGGAAGTCCGGATTTGCAACCCTTGCGTCCCCGACCCTAACAACGAACCTCCTCCACAGCGAGGACGCCAGCAGAACCCTATCAATTCCAGACCCGAGACGGTTTTCGGTCCCTGGGGCGCCGGCCCATTGCATGATGACGACGTCTTTGGCCCAAGCTCAACTGGTATCGGCGGCCCCAACCCTCGCATTCCTCGTGATCCGTGGACCGGCGCACCTCTTGACGAACGGCACCGCTCTACAGCCAGATTTCGAACATCTGACTTTATGTATCCCATTGCTGGCACCTATCCCCCTAATGAAGACCATGGCTCTCTTCCGTCTTTCCAGAATCTTAGCTTTGACAACGGTGACGGCGTGGGTGGTGCTGCCAGAGATAGGAATGCAACACACGGACGAAATGTCGGTAGTTTCAGGGCTGCTGGTAGCCAGGGCAGCTCCTCATCTATAGCTCGCGACTTAAATCCTCTAGCTGGTAGTCGGACTAACCGATCAATCAACCAGGGAGGGCCATTGCCACTTCCCCCTGGGTTTGCCCCAACAGCATCACCAGATGGGAGGGACATCAATGTAAGTGTGAGCGCGAATCCCATTTCCTCTCATCCGCCAATGTTTTCACGCTCTTTTTCCTCCTAGAGTTTCTCACAACCAAATATTATTTTCCTTTACCAGGAAGTCCCATATAGTATCTAAAGGTTACCCAATGATTCCCCCGTGTACTCCAACCCTATACCGGAGTGATATTCGTTCAAGGCCACGGCTTCCCTTTCTCTAGCGTATCCCATAATGCACCTTCTCAGTCATGGGCTGTTAACGAGCATGAACACTACTACTTCGTTGCCCTGGCTGAGTTTTCGCTCATTTTATCCACCTACTTACTCAGGAATGCCGCACTGATGCGACCAACTTCTCGCTGACGCTTAGTTCTTTACAGTATACTCCCCACAGTATTTCTTACGCCGGATCTGGCCAGTACCACCCAGGCGCTTCTAACTCTTCGATGATTCCACCTCGCGGCACTCCACCCACCTATATTCCACAAGGCTCCTCAGCCAGCGCTCCAACCCGTGGCTCCCACAGCGGCCCGCCACGTCACCACCGACCAGCACCGTCCGTAGGCAGCGCATATCCGCCACGCGTCCGCTCAATGTTGGATATTGACGCAGAGCCCCCGGCCCCAAACCCCCCTCCCTCCCGACCTGCCCTACGCGAGGAAGACTACTGTCCTATCTGCCAGGCAGTACTCCCGCCGCCCAGCCCTGAAGGAAGCGAAGAAGCCCGTGAAACCCACATCGAGAACTGTATCCAAGTGTCCTTCTATGGGAACCATCGTTCGACCCCGGTGACCACAGTCGCCCAACAGCATCTATCTACCGCCGGCAGCGCGTCCTCCGGCTCCCAAGCGCCCACCTCAACACCAACATCATCTACTGGAGGAGGCTCTGCTCGTCCCCGCCGCGGAACTGTTGGTCGCATGGTGACGTTCCCGGCAACGGAAAAGGATTGCGTTGGTGAGGATGGCGAGGGTATCGCGGAGTGTGTTATCTGCTTCGAGGATATCGAGGTCGGCGTCGAGATGGCGAGATTAGAGTGTTTGTGCAAGTTTCACAAGGTACGTCTGGCGTTTTTTATTGCAAGTACAGTTAGTCGCGAACTGGTTACTGAGTAGCGAATCTAGACTTGCGTGCGAAAATGGTGGGACACAAAGGGTCCAGGGGCTTGTCCCGTTCACCAGGACAACGGGTTCTAGGCGGTCACCCTCCCATAATTCTTTCGCCCGGAGCGATGAGGACTTCTTGTGGTTGTTTGGCGACCAGCTCCGCAACCAATATAAAAATGACGACTATTTCGTGGCTATTAGGAGGTCACCGAGCCCCTTCAAATCCTCATACCGGTTCCAGATTCCAGACATTAGATTTCTCCTATTCAACCCTCTCCTCACATTTCCATCACATCACATCCCCTATGCGGATATGGTACTCGCTTTTTTTCCTCTTTTTTCTTTCGTGTTTTCCCGCCTCTTCACCAGAGTCTGTTGGGCGGGCAGGGGAAGTGTGTCTGTATATAGGAATTCGGGCGGACAAGGCTTTGCAGCTGAATCCGTTGTTTTTCTCTGGGTGACCCGTTCCGACACTGAGACACGGGCGGATTGGCCTTGTTTCTTGGCCGATGTGACAAGCCCACAGAGAGTTCAATAGATAAATCAGTATTGAGAGACACGCACGCGCTATGTATAAAACTAATAAACTCCCCCGTATTAACAAGCCGAGAAGATCTGCGGCAACCCATCCCACTAATCAACCTCTAACAACTCATACTTTCCCCCCACCCACTTCTCCATAGCTTCCTCGACTCTCCCCATAAGAGCCAACACCTTCTCCTCCTCAAGCCTTTGCCCAACAACCTGCACGCCCACAGGAAGCCCATGCATCTTGTCGGCATCGTAGTGAATGTATGCGCCCTGAGCGACACCGTTGAGGTCGCGGAGGCGGAAGGTGGAGGGCAGTTGGTCGAGGGAGCGGTCGACGTGGGTGACGGGGAGAACGCCGGCTGTGTAGTCGAGCTGGGTTGGGTGTCAGGAGGGGTGGCGTGGGATTAAAATCCCTTTTGGGAGTTGGAGGGTATTTGGTTGGAATATTTGGTTAAAACTTACGAGATTGAACAGGAACGTATAGCCACAACTACTAACCGCCTGTTTCATACCATCATGCGGAACAGCTGGTGTGGCGTTCGGCACCGTGATTAGAAAATCAAGCTTAGCCTCCTGCTCCCACCACTCGTGCCAGCGAATCTTATACGCCTCCCTCCTCCCGATCAGTTTCCAGTACTCGAGAGCGCTCTTCTCATGCCAATCCCTCAACAGGCCCGCCCAGACCTCGTCGCGTCGGACGTACCGCACCCAGAGGTAATAGAGGTATTTTATAGGCCGTGGAATGCGCATGTAGAACGACATCTGAGCGGCGCCCGGGTCGTTCCACTCTCCGGCGCGCAGAAAGGAGCTGAAGGTTTCGCAGCCATCGGAGTTGAGGAGCTGAGAGGCGATTACGAGAGCTTCGTAAGGGGGAGGGGGGTTGACGGTGATGAGTTCGTGGCCGTCGGCTTTGAGGGCTGAGACAGCTATTTGGAGGGCGCGAGCACAGGCGGGAGAGGGAGTGACGACGCCTAGGGATGGTCAGTTTCTTGAAACACTAGGGTTCTGGTACGAGAAATCTACCGTCGTCCTCGAGCACTCCTACACGAAATATATTCTTCTCCCTTGCATCTTTCTCTTGGTCTTCCCTCCATCCAATGGGATGAACTGTGTGATCGTATTTCCACGGTTTCATTGCCAGTAAGCTCCTCGTAAAGTACGCGAGGTCTCCCAACGTCCTGGCCATGGGACTGAAGACGCTAGGGATTCCGTCCTGTCCTGGCATACTTGTTGATGCACCCATCTTTGGCCACCGGCCAGTCGAGCAACGTAACGAGTAGATGCCTGAGAAGTGCGCAGGAACGCGAACGGAGCCTGCAACGTCGGAGCCGATACCAATGCGACCTCCACCGAGAGCAAGAAGCGCTGCCTCTCCACCTGTGGATCCGCCAGGGGAGTAATTGGAGTTGTGAGGGTTGGTGCAGCGACCCCAGAGCTTGGTTTGATCTCAGCGAGACGCTCAATATTAGGGGAGCTTGCGACTGACATCATTGCTGGACTCGAAGGACAGAAGAGTAGTCGGAAGGTTGGTCTTGACATATGGGATGGCTCCTAGGTAAGGTCTGAGCATTTGAGTCACTGGGGTCACAGAGAGACGGTTCTTTACCAGCATCCTTTAACAGCCTAACCAAACTTCCATCCTTCGGATGCGGTTTACGGGTGTTGCTCGAGTAGGCAACGCTCGAGTCGAAGCCACTGACAATTATTGAATCTTTGAGAGACACAGGAATGCCGGCGAGGGGACCTGCAGCACATAAGCGTCGACGAATTGCCGCTAGCACAAGAACAGCGATCAGGCATTATTAGGCATACCCTTTAAGTTAATCTCATTTTCAGCCCAACCTTCCGCCTCGGCGATCATGACCTCCGTCAAGCAATTTGTTTTCTCATGTGCCTTGACGGCCACTTTGCCGTATGCACGCAGGATATCAATAGGCTTGAAGACATCCTTATGGACGTCCTGTACGAGCTCTTCGACCGACTTCCCGTGAATGGTCTTGTCTAGTGCTGAAAGGGAACCCAGGTAGGGAGCCGGCAAGGTGGCTATCCGTAAGTCCCGCTCACGTTGTTTCCACTTACTACGGTGATTGCATTAGCTTAAGCTCTTCTCTCTGGTCAGATGATGCAATACCAGTCCCGCCGATGCTGGAAATAGTCAACCAGGAATACCATCTCGCAATCTTTGTGTTACAACGATAGAAGTTAGAGAGACAGTGCATCTTTATAGTCAACATGGGGGGTCACACGATGAATTTGACTGTCCCGTTGATAAGCGCATTCACACCCTCCCCTCTTCGGGCGAGTTGCCACCGAAGTGACATGCTCGGACTCAATAAACACCCCTATCCATAACAATGAATCCTAAACTATACATTTTGAAATATCAGTGCGATTATATGTTTTTACATGCTACCGCGCCATTGTACTCTAAACGCTAGTTCTTGTCTCAAATTTGATACAGCCCGGTTTACAGCCCAGTCTGATTTTCAGACGGTAGAGGATGATCAAACAGCACCCAGTCACGTCAATAATCCACTCAGCCCCTCCTTTGCGATATGCATTCAACTCCTCAGACATCCTACATGGGAGCAGGAGCCGCTCCACCCCACCGGATTTAGAAATACCGTTGAGTAGCGTGTCTGATTGGACAGGCCCCCACCAGCTCTCCTTGATGGGCTAGATTCCCGGTACCGAGTATGCTGAAACGGGACACGATTGGACTCTGTCTCGGGGTCCTAATTAGATCTTAGCGTTTCTCTGAATAGGAAACCTTCATTTCTCCAATGGAACACACCGAGTTTCTTGCACCGCTCGAACTTAACGCGGATACGCCGCTGAGTGGCTCGATAGAATAGCCGCTCGACGGGGCTTGGTCCGTGCAGCGTCTACAACCGCCAAGGGTGGATACCTTCGTTTAACGCCTAGAGTGGAGTCCTCCAACGAATTACAAGGGTACAACCGTTGTACAGGCGGACGACGAATATCTCGATGGCAGAACGCAAATGGCTAGGCACCCGCGATGGTTTCGGGTACAAGGATACCAAGAGAATTTGGTCAGCGGCTTCACAGCTCCGATTGGCCGCCTAGAAGTCATGGTGAGACCGCTAAAGATTCGTCAATTTATAGCACCGAGCTCTCTGTTGACGGCCAGAAATCACGGTGGCAGAGGAGACACTCAAGTACTTAAAGGCCCAGCTTTGTCTACTCTACTGCTCCTTCCTCTCATCATAGTCACCACCTCAATTCACACAGTCTACACGAATTTCTTAGGGGTTCTCTTTTTTTTTCCTTTTACTTTTGCATTTCCTTGTTTACTTTCCTTTGAGAGGGCAAAAAAACAATCAGTATCTTCTAGACCATCCATTCCTTCTCTCTGCAGTGCAGACGCCAGACAGACAAGACTGGTCTTCAGTATCTTCGTTCAAAGCTTCATTCCTTACTGCAGGTGTCTGCCAGCACTCCCTCGGTCTCTCACATTCCTTACGGGCTCTGACCTCTCCGTAATACGTTGCACCTGCCGACCAAGCACCATTTTCTCGGCACCCCTCATTCCTTGCGACCTCTTATCTTTTCAGGATACATTACTCAGACCAGCCATCCATTGCCAATATGCCTGCCCCTAAGTTCGGCGCCCTCGGTATGGCCTTCGTTGTCACCCGAGGCTTGCAGATTGCCTCCCTCATCGCCATCATTGGCTTAACTGCCAATTTCATATCTGACATGGTGTCAAAGAGTGTTACCCCTCCCAACGTACTTGTTGGCACTCTCAGCGTGGTACGTATATGCCGGCGGCAAGTCTCCCAGAGACTATCCACTGACTTGCGCAGACCTGCATTGCAACAATCTACTGTTTCATCACGTATATCCTCTACCATGACAATATCTTACCATTCCTGGTCAATACCGGCGTTGACAGCCTTCTCCTCATCGCCGTCATCGTTGTAGCTGTCACCGTTGGCAAACCCCTCTCCTACCTCAATTGCCAGGTTATTAGCGCCGGGCTTAATCGCTCTGCCTCCTCTTACACCTTTACCGCTAGTATCGGATCCAACCTGAATAAAGTAGCGGTCAGCGATGGAAAGGCCAACTACGCTTTATGGATGGGTACCGCTAAGAGCACCTGTCTAGAGATGAAGTCGATCTGGGGATTGAGTATTGCGCTCTGGTATGTCTCTCACTCTCTCGAATGAATTGCAAACAAGAACTAAGGAACGTAATAGCATCCTCTTCTCCTTTTCTGCCGTCAGCAGCGCTCTCCTCTGGCGCCGCGCCAAGGCTGTTCCCAAAACCATCGACGATGCTTGAACAGAGAAGCTAGCCAACGTTCAGAGAAAGCAAACGAGCAGCCGCCGGGTCCAGGGCGATGAATCCAGAACCAGAAGTCAACCCCCGGGGGGTCATAATATTGTTTCCTGCTATGCAACCTCAAACTCGTGATAGGTGTGAGGCGGCTCTTGTAGACGATTAATGTATCTTGTCTCGACTGCGTTTTGTTGCAGGTTTATTTTTTTTATTTTTTCTACACTCACTGGCGCAACCTAGACCTGGGTTGGCTTACTGGTTTTGTGTTTACTTTATTCCTCTTTCCAGGATGTCGATACTCGAATTAAACAAGGTCCCAACAGTGATTAGTGATTCTACAGAGTGTCCCCCCTTCGTACTGAGCCGGATTACCGTGATCCTGCCAAACTGTAAGACCCCTCTTGCCCAAGTGGATCTGCCTAAGGTTTACCGTCGGACACGTGAGAGATATTGCAGCCGCAGCTAAAGCTTTCTGTGGGGGAGGAGGTCGTTATGTGGCCGCAGGTGGCCAAAGACTTTGTAAACCCTAACTAAAGCCGGAAGTTGGTCCATAGATACAAGGAAAAACTCCGTCACAGCGGGGAAGCCTCAACCGTATCTGTTTCTGAGACGAACTGGGCGGTTGGCGCTCCGGTATTTTTGGGGGCTTCTCAAAAGAGCAAGGTGCACGTTTAAGGTAGTTAAAGCATATTTCTTGATTTCTACCGTAGGGAAAAAGTAAGTAGTGAATGCCTGCTAGAAGCCAAGTTTGTTTGTTGATAAGCAAGTCTGTGAACGTACCTCCCAAAAAAAAAGACCTGATGGCGCAGTGGTGAAATAATACCGTTACAAAATATGAAGGCCTTTTTCTCATGCCCCTTCGAGGACACCGGCTCGAGCCCTGCATGGACCGGGACGTGATGAGTTTTTTGTTGCATTTTTTGTCCACCTGTTCGCTAAAGGGGGCACATATACACACTATGTAATCGGGCGGATCGGTCGGTTGTGCCGCGCGACGAGCTGGTGGGATTAAGATCCCTGGTAGATCGCGGGGTATCACCGATAGAGGGCGATTTATACATATAAATAGGTACCTATCTTATAATTTAAAAGCTTCCGGTCCTCCGGAGTTGAGAAGGAAGGGATTACCATATATATACATGAATAGTCGAGGGGCAGCAACAAGATGAAGGTCAGCCAGGTAGGTTAGGTCGATATACCTTCTCTTTATACTAAGTTGCTTAATGTCACACACACTGCGCAGATATATATCTATCCCATAAAGTCCCTCCGCGGCGTTTCTCTATCTCAGGCTCAATTAACATCGCATGGCTTTGAATATGACCGCACATTCATGCTCCTTCGTGTCGATGACGCTGAAACTGGGCAATTCACGAACCTGCAAGTGGGTCGTGTCCCTCAACTGACTCTCTTCACCACAGAGATCCAATTTCCGACTGCTGAGAGCGCGGGTGAGATTTTTGTACACTATAGAGCGCCGAGCGAGAGCCAGGCATCGCAGAGGTCCCTGGGTATTCCGCTACAGCCAACAACTGAAGGGTTAGCGGAGGTCAAGGTAACGCTATACCAGAGCGCAGCTATGGCCTATAACATGGGCGCTAAGTACAATGACTGGTTCTCGGGATGTCTGGGGTACGAAGCCATTCTTGTGTATCTTGGGAGTAATCTTCGGCCGGTTTTGGGGAATCTATCTCCGAACGTATCGAGTACTGCGGAGGGGAAAAGCAGCGGCTGGTTGTCGACGATCACGAACAGCTTGCAGCTCCCTGGAATGGCAAAGCAAGAAGGAGTCTATATCACGTTTGCGGACGAAGCTCACTTTCTCGTCGTCACCGAGGCTTCGCTGGACGACGTGTCCTCCCGCCTCCCTGGGGACGAAAAAATGGACGTCACGAAATTCCGGCCCAACATCGTCCTCTCCGACTCTCCTATCCCCTGGGATGAAGACTTCTGGGGGGAACTTACCGTCAGTATCAATGACGGCAACAAGGTCCAAGTTCCTCTAACACAGAACTGCGCAAGATGCCAGAGCATCAACGTCGACTATGCCACTGGAGAACTAGGGGCCGGCGAGTCGGGATCGGTGTTGAAGAAATTAATGAAGGATCGGAGAGTTGATGCTGGAACAAAGTATAGCCCGATTTTTGGGAGGTATGGGTTTGTGGGGAAAGGAGGAGCAGGTAGAAAGGTGACTGTGGGGGATGAGGCGACTGTGACGAAGAGAAATAAGGAAAGGACGAAGCTTGGTACGTATCTTTGAAATGGAGACGGGTAGATACGCACTGACGAACCGTTAGAATGGCCAGGTATAACGAATTGATGCTTAGGTGGTGGATTTGATATTTAATGTGAAACCCTTTTTGTATGGATGCATCCTGGAGATCGATGGGCCTGTCACAATTATCCCGGACCAGCACCCCAGTCAATACTAGGAGATCTAAGTTTTCCAAGGTGTAACGGAAGGCATGGGCCTAGGCACATGTATTCTATCAATATATCTCGGTCGGCCGAGATAACACGTGATTTAGCTTATTAAGCGTCGGCCGATAGCTTGCACGTTTTGCATCGTTTCCACTCACTTATTCCGGTGCCATATTTGAAGATATATTATTAATAATGGAACGGGGACGAAAGTTTCAGCCTGTCGTTTATGCTATGCAAATTCTGCGGTTTCCATTCGGCTCTTAGTTTATAGTGCATTCTTCTAGCCTGGTTTAACAATATAAATCTGGCTGTTTACCCCTTGTGTTTTTGTTCTCAAGCTCCAATTTATAACCTAACTTCGACAAGTTTAAGAGATACTCAATCAAACCTCTGTATTAACTCACGATGTCCAACAAGACAATCGTCATCCTCGGTGCCTCCTACGCCGGCCTCACCGTTGCCCACAAGCTTCTTAAACACACTTACTCCAAAGCTCAAAACTTCAAGGTTGTCCTTGTCTCCCCCTCCACCCATCTCTTCTGGAACATGGCATCCCCACGAGGCATTATCCCTGGCCTCTTCGCCGACGACCAGCTCTTCCAGCCCATCCTTCAGGGTTTCGAGAAATACCCCAAAGAGAGCTTCAGCTTCATCGAGGGTGCTGCCTCGGCTGTCGACGTCGAGAAGACTGCTGTAGTTGTCAAGACTAACGCCGGCCCACTGGAGACGCTCCATTATGATATCCTCGTCATAGCTACTGGCGCTTCGTCTGCGGAACACATGCCGCTTAAGCAAGAAGGATCCTATAAGGATACTCTAGAGAGGCTCCACGGGTTACAGAAACGTGTCGCAGAGTCTACATCGATAGTGGTTGGTGGCGCCGGCACTACGGGGGTTGAGGTGGCAGGCGAATTGGGGTTTGAGTACTATGGAAAGGGGAAGTCAATCACGCTGATCACGAATAGCGAGCATGTGCTTCCGTCTCTCCGTAAGGACGTCGGCGCATTCGCTGAGAACGAACTCCGTAAACTCGACGTCGAAATAATACCAAACACCAAAGTCACAGCCGCGAGCCCCCACAGCGACGCACAGACAGAACTCACCCTCTCAACTGGCAAAACCCTCCTCGCAGACCTCTACATCCCCACCACAGGCCTCAAACCCAATACCTCCTTCCTCCCCCCGCAACTCCTCTCCCCCACCACCCACGACGTTTTCACAGACGCCTACCTCCGCGTCCCCTCCACCCCACGCAACACCGTCTTCGCGGTCGGCGACTGCACCGGCATCGAATCCAAGCAGATCAAGCACACGGAAGACCAAGCCGTGCATCTTGCTGGGAACCTGGATGCGCTGCTGACGGGTGAGGGTGGAGAGGCGGCGATGAAAGAGTACTTGCCGTCGACTACGCAGATGATCCTATTGACGGTGGGGAGGAGTAAAGGTACGGGGATCGTTGCTGGGCGGAGGGTTTGGAGCTGGGTCGTTTGGGCGTTTAAGAAGAGGATGGGGACGGAGAAGTTGGGGAGGGTGGCGGGGGGGACAGGGCTGGTCGTCTCGGGGTCGGTGTAAGGGGTTTTGCTATCCCTAGTGCTTTTTGTTGGTTTAGTTGCTAGTCCTCGGAGGGCGAATGGACCCTCTGTACTTTCTTCCTCTCTGGCGGGAGCGTTTCAATTTCTGTATCTTCTAGCAGGCTATGGATAGGCATAGATCTTCCTTCTCTCTCAATGTGCACATATGCTGTCTAGGCCGGGAGAAGGGGCTTTCCTCCCGGTCCGGCTCCACGTGCGAGTTCATTAATCAGTAAGGGAAGGAGTGGGGTCGGCAGGGTTGTTCTGTGTGAACTATCCTAGAGCGGTAGTGGAAATGGTACTTATTGGATGGGCGTCCTCCAGCAGGTCTCACGGATTCGCGGGCTTCATGCGGGTTGTCCAGTTTAACCAGTAAAGCTATAGATCCGGCTGTTCACAGTAAAAGCGATTTTCCCCGTTACGTAGTGTAAAAGGCCTAGTATCCGGCACATGTTCTCCAGTTAGGGCCGAGTGACGTAGATAGAAGGGACATCAGTGGAGAAGCACAGAACCTTTCACTTTCGCTGCTGGTTTGAGTCTCGGTGCCGCAGGCTTTTCTTTTTATTGGGTTCATCCAATCCTCGTCTCCCTACCTCCGGAACTAGCTCTGCAGGTTTCAGTTCAGTTTCCTTGATAATTGAAGGGAGTGGCGATACCTTTCTTGTTGAGAGAGCTGCCGTTGGCCGGGCAAACATATGCTGAGGGTTTGGAGCGGACACTTACACAAACTACACCCGATCAAGTAGTTGTCCCGTCCCGCTCAGTAGATCCCACTCCAGTTATCCTCAGCAGAGGGAGCTTGGAGTTTGGCCATATCTCGTGTTCGAGGCAACACGTGAGGGGCCTCTGACTACTGGCCTTCCGTCTTAGGAACCGCTGTCCCGTATGCAGCCAATTCCGCCGAGGAACCGCCTCTAGGTCTGGCTTGCTTCGATCTAGGCTTTTATGTACCGGTATTTCTATGCCAACGTCAAGAAGGAGGATTTCACATAAGCAAGGATCACTACAGATGCTGCGGGTTATATCTCTAACTTCCTCTTTCGTCACCTTGCTCCGGGTGTAACCGACTGAACCGCAAAGCCCCCACGTTCTCGTTTGCGGTCACATATCCTCGCTATGCCTCCAATCGGACGGGTGGATACAAGGAGGCAGTGTTCGCGGCGTTATCTTCCCGCGCATTACCTACCTCTGACAAAGTGAGGGGCTAGAACTATGTCCCCACGGCAGTCCTATATAAAAGGAAAGTAGGGCACAGAAACAATGGGTGTCCTTTTGCACTGTTCAAGAGATCGGTATCTTTCGGTTTACTGCCCAGATTAAATCAACCCTTTCCAGCGAGAAACTCCATCAAAGGAACCTGCAATGACAACCTACCCCGCACACTGCCACTGCGGCCAAACAGAATGGACCCTAACGCTTGACGCCCCTGAACACGTCCTCTGTCATTGCAACGCCTGCAAGCTCCTAGGCGGCGGCGCCTATACCTTCAATCTGATTGTGCCCAAGGTAAACTACCAATTCGAACCTCAAGACCTTCTCTCAGAACCCTTCCAATTGGAACACAAAAACAAAAAGATATGGTTTATGGACGAAACTGACCGCATCTTTCTCCTTTCTCTTTCCCTCGGAAAATAGGACGCCATCAATGTCACTAAGGGGAAAGATGATCTCAAGGTTTACACATACGCGGGTGACTCCGGTACGCATCACCATTCTCTTGCTTGCTTGCTCTCCGGCACGGGTCAAGCTGAACATGGTGCCTCGCCTACCAGGCAAGCCTGTGCACTGTTACTACTGCCCAAACTGCACCTCGCACGTATACCATCATCAGACCGCATTGGGAGACCAGCTTATCGCCCGCACGATATTCGCAGAAGGAGGCCAGGACTTCAAGCCCACTCTCGAGGTTTACGGCAGAGCGCGTCTGTCATGGCTTCCAGAGGTTGCCAAGACGGAGATGTAATCTCACTCTTCCCATGTGAGGGGTTGGGAGATCTAAGAACCGAAAGTTCGTCATGAACTTTGGAGACTGTTGGGTTGTTGGGTATTACAATGTTATCTTTTTCTCATGGTGAAGCGTCGAATAAAAGCTCTTGGTTTGATAATCCGGTTCTCATTATGTTTTGCGCGATCACAAGCTGTCAAACTGCAGCCAATCGAGACCACCAGTGCTATCAATATAGGAAAGTTCACGACATGATAAAGAATACAGTAACACAGACATGTGGTCAAACTGTTGGCGTTGAACATGCCCTTGTTTTAGGGGATGGACTGGCGTCATGAGGGGGGCATACCAAATCTGTTAATCTTACTTAGGGTTCTTCAGACCCGGTTTCTGACCCTGACTCGGGCTTTCGCCCATATACAATCGTGCTGAGGCCAGTCATCATAAGATTGCTGCTTCACCCATGTATGAGCATTGGCACTGGACTTACACCTCGTGATAGGCATGAATGTTGGTATCCTTAAGGCCCTCTTCCATCTCTCGTAGAAACTCCCTTACTTGTGGGATAGACCACTAATCGTAATACAAGGCTTCGGTCAGGAAACACAACCAAAAGGGACCTATAATGCATACCTTCAGGGCCCTGGTCAGTAGCGCTATGGACCATCCCTCTATACTTTGCTTCCAATGCTTTCTGTTCAATCTCCCAAACTGTCTAAGTTTCTCTCCTTGGCTCCACCTTCCGATAGGCCATTCGAACCTCCGCTCTACAATTTCCACAAACCCACCAACCTCCATGAGTTCTTTGGTTTGGTTGGCGATGCCTAGGGGTTTCCCATGTGCGTAGCTGGCCTCAAGCAGTGTATTACCCCACCTTCCAAAGATGTGCTCAGGGGTAATCGTTTCGTCGTCCGACTTAAGCTCAATGCAAATTTCAGAATGCTCGATATACGCGCCAGGTTTGAGAGCCCTTTGTTTTGTTAGATTCGCTCTATATTCTCTAGAAGGATCTAACACGGGCGTACCTATATACCTCTGTGTAGAGCCTAGGCCAGTCAAGCACGCTGCCATCCAGTCCTCGTAAGAAAATCAAGTCGAAGGTGCTTTCGGAGTAAGACCATACGTCGCAGAAATCAACAATCTCGAATCTAAGATTCGGTGGGATGAAGACATCTTGAATTGGTGATAAGTCCATGCCTAGAACGGCCGCACTTGGGTATTTTGTTGCGAAGTCACTGCTCACCCGTTAGAATAACACTGAACATTATACGATGGATGCCAGGATTGCGGGTATACACTGCCCAACTTCCGGCTCCAGTGCCAACATCAAGGACTCTCTAGACTCAAGTATGTACCACTTAGTCTTTGCTATATTTGCATGAGCTGTTAAGTTGGGATGAGTGGCCATTGGTGAACTAACATGTGGAGGAGCAAATGGGGCAAGGCAGAGCCGGCCATCAAGCGTCAAGAGGTATAAACGGTGACTTTTGGTTACGGTGAGAGAGCATCTTGAATTCTGCTTCACCGAGAGACTTACGCAATCCTCTCAGCTTCGATTTGTTTCTGGTCATTCGGCCTCCTTTTTGTTACCTAGATTAGAGACGAATTCAAGTACCATAACAAAGGGGGTAGTTAGGCACAAATATTCCCCAGCATGAAATGCATGGTATCTTCTGCCATTCTCAAATTGGAAGTTGTAGCTCTCTGGCCCTAATGAGCTCGTAAAACTCTCCCTGTTGATGATATTGTAAGTAGGCTGTAGTTGGGTTCTCCGGGTGGTGGCCTCACGAGTCATCCTCGAAAGCAGAATCAGGGTCTAGCTCGACTGGTGGGCCTAGCTGGCCTGCTAGGGCGTGCGCTGGCGGCGGTAGCTCCTTGAACCAAGTTAGTAATGTTGTGCGGATGGGAGTGGGGTTTAGAACAGCGGACACTTGGTGGATCCATCTTTTCTTGTGGTTCGTATCCACTAAAGGCTCTGATGTTTGTAAACATATGCGATGTATCGTGAGGAATATCAAAGTTAACCCTAAGTGGCTGAAAGCACGCATCAACCCAAAGAGAGAAGGGGCAACTGGGCCCAACTCAATAAGGAACCAAAACTGACAATTAGTTCTATTTTATTGGGTCCATTCTGTGGGGAACGTTGTGTTAAGTCTCAAGGCCCTTAACCCCCCCTTGATAACCGAGTTTTGGCTTCCACTTTCGGTTGTAGTCATTAGGGCATTAGGGCTCCCACACGAGCCAAAAACGGAAAAAGCTATCAAGGAGAAGCGGTGGGCTGAGTTCCCAGCCACCCAGTTGCTGGCCGATGGTATAGAAACGCAAGAAGCACCATTCCAAGCCCTTCCTTGTTCTCAGCTGTTTCTCCACACCGCAAAGCGCAAGACTTTAAGCAACCTGCGTGAGTAATACCAACACGGGGGTAATTTCTAGGGGAAATTTATAAACCGCTCGCAGCAATGGCAGCCCTCAGTTCTCCTGTCTCACCGAAACCGCAATACCTCTTGAAGGATCCAGCCAAGATCAATAAGAAGATTTTCCACCACTTTGTTGACGGCCCCAACCGCCTATATGCAACATTTCCGCCAACGGTTGTCACGACCCAGGTACTTGGGCGCCTTACAGACTGTAGTTGCCCTCTCCTCCCCACCTCATGTGGCCATTAGATGGCGTAACACCAATAAACAGTCTGCTAATACTCACCCGCAGGGAGTGCCGCTAAGTTCTCTCGCGATATTGGCCGCTCTTCGGTATTTGGTGGCCTTGTGTACTATCAGTTTGGCGACACATTCTGCAAGAACCTAGAGGACGAGTTCGTGGGCCTAGTGAGCAATACAATTGCTGTCCTCACCACCACAAAAGGCCCGCTGTACTCTAAATACGAGGACGTTGCACCAAATGGCTTGGTCGACCAATTCATACCATATAACCTCCAAGATCTCAAATTCAATGATGAACATGCGGCACAAAAAAAACGTATGGTGATCTGGAGCTTTGGAGGCATTGTCGAGGTTTCCCCTGGCACTGGCGTCTTATGGTATGAGCGAGGTGAAGTTGTGGGTAGTCAAGCAATAGCCCTTGTTTGAAGTACTGCCAATTGACATCTCAACAGCAAGAAGGGGGAGTATGCTCCCATCGCGGTACCGGCGTGGCTCGAGTTCAGATCGAAGAAAAACAGAAGGATGAATTCCGTCCCGTTTGCCACTTACTTCATGACAAAGTGTTCGGAGTGAGTTCAACTGTCCCCAGCAACTGTGTTAGGTAAGTTAGTGGCTAAACGGGTAATTTAGCCTAATGAAATCCGTTGGGGAGCATTCTCCGCCCTCCTTGATAACGATGGATATATATACCTTTACGGTAACCGCGATTTCGAAGTTTATATCGGTCGAATCAAAGCTCGCCACCCGGAAACAAAAGGGGCTTATGCGAAGTCAGCATATGAATATTTTGATGGCGAGCAGTTTAACAAAAACCCTAATTGCGCCAAGCCAATCATGTCCGGATATGCCCAAGGAGGAGTGTTCAGGTCGAAGCTTTTCCATCCCTGCCATAATGCTAACTATTTGTTCGTTGGCTGTAACAACTTTGCTGATAGTAAGATAATCATGGGATGGGCAAGCGCGCCACAAGGACCATGGGAATTTACTCACATTGCAGATGCGGTTGACATAGGCGGACCTGAGGGGTATAGGTACACAATGTACCCTCACCCATGGGCGTTTGAAGAATCAGAAGGAGAGTTTATGGTTACCTGGAGCGAGCATTGGCCTGGAGGTGTGGTAGCAGCGAAGTTGGTGTTTGAAATGGAGGATAAGCTGTATTCTCCAATTGACAAAGGTATGTGAGGTGACCACCTCAGATCCCCCGCGATTAAGCCGGACTGACGTGGTATCCTAGATGCGACAAGCAAATACAGCGCAGTATACTTTATAAACGACTTACCAGTGGATATAAGACTTTATGTCAGCGCCCTTCAAGGCGTCATCAAGAAGCTGGTTGGTTCTTCACTAAATATTGAGCAACGTGGAGTCCTCTACCCTGCTCAAGTCGAACCGATGCAGTGGCAGCCTCAGAAACTCCACCTTATGGTGGAGAGCGTTAATGAAAAAGCAGTGGAGGATGCTATTGAATTTCTTGACAGAACTATAAGCAAGAGGCAGAAAGCTAGGGCAGATAGGATTGTAACACAAACTGCTAGGTTGAAGTCTGCATGTTTGAGGACCAGATTCCTTGCTTGGGGCAAGTCGGTGACGGGCGTCTTCTCTCGCAAGATGGGGGGAGAACTAGAGCCAACGACACCACGCAATATACCGTTTGTACGGTATAAGGAGGGCGGAGGTCTTGAGATAGGAATCGCGCCAGGGGGAGGTGAATCCTCACCGCTGGACAATCGAATCTAACATTTAAAACAACAGTTGGAATGGAATATGAACAACTCAAGGAAAGCAACAGAGAGCTGGCATGAAGCATACTTTAAAAGCTTGCTCGTGCAAGGAATATATTTTCTAGTGCTATTAAGTGCAGCTTGTACTTAATTGTGCATGTACATACACATTCATAGGAATTAACTGAATACTTCATACTTCTGAGCGTAGGATGAGATATGATGGTTATTCTCGAAGGATCCTTGGGTCTAAGTATGTATTAGTAAGCCGATCTTCACATTTCATTTCCAACCTAGGCGGCTTTCTTGCCACCTGCCTACGCAGACAAAACCCTTATTACTTTAGCCCATCGCCAATTCGAATACGGAATCTCCGAAATACGGCCTTTGGTATGGCAAACTATTTAGCCTCCATCTTTGGGACAGAACAAGACAAGGTTCGTGAAAATTTCCTCAGCCTCCAAGAATCAGTACTGATATTCCTCAAAGGTCAACTGCTCTTTCTACTACAAGATTGGCGCATGTCGACATGGCGATCGTTGTTCACGGAAACACGTAAAACCATCTTATTCACAAACTATTCTCCTTCCGAACCTGTATCAGAACCCTGCTTTCGATCCCAAAAACAAGATGAACGCCAGTCAGCTGCAAAACCACTTTGACGCGTTTTATGAAGATTTCTGGTGTGAGATGTGTAAATACGGAGAAGTCGAAGAGGTAGTTGTATGCGATAATAACAATGATCGTGAGTCTATTCCTTTATTGCCTCTTTGGCAACTTTATAATTGCTGACAGGGGGTCGCAGATCTAATCGGCAACGTCTATGCACGCTTCAAGTACGAAGATTCTGCACAAAAGGCCTGTGATGAGCTGAATTCCAGATGGTATGCCGCGCGACCGATCTATTGTGAACTTTCTCCAGTCACCGACTTCCGAGAAGCATGTTGCAGGCTAAATAGCGGTGAGGGTTGTGTAAGGGGAGGCTTCTGCAATTTCATTCATCGGAAGGAACCAAGCCCCGAGCTAGATAGGGAATTAGAGCTCTCGACGAAGAAGTGGCTGAGAACGAGAGGGAGAGATGACAGGAGTCTGACTCGTAGTCCAAGTCCGGAACCGACAAGGAAGCGCTATTAGGATGAAATCGATAAGATTCATGGCGTTGGACTCGTTACTTGACATGTAAAGGGTAGTTCCGCCAGGGTGGTTCATCGCGAAATCCCCAAGGATCCGTTTCGAGGGCTAGTTGGTCTTATCGGCATGAGAAATTGGGCAACACATCCTAAATAACTCTTCCTATGGTTCAGAAGTTGGCTATAGACAGGGCAACAGATACATTCATTCTGTGTCGCTGTCGGGCGTTTGGTTTTCCATTTTCTCATGAACTAGTTATAACCCTGTACTACCAACATTCGGGATAGTCGGAATCAATATCTACCTCAGAAGGGCCTGACACACCCGCATAAGATTGAAGTTGTATTTAATAGATATCAGTATGCCTTGCCTACATCCATCGATATACTGACCCTAGGCATCTGCCGTAAGCTGAAGAACAGGTGACCTCAGAATTAGACTTTCCGCTGGCTTGCTTTATACTTAGTGGGTTGGTTCTGCTTTAACACTGCCAACCCCGACCTCACCAAATATCAACTTCCTCACGCACGGCACGGCAAAGATGACGATCGAAAAACTCCCCTTCTGGCTTGTCAACATACCAACAGATGAATGGCCCACTGAATGTCCAGACTATCTTGTCAATACAAACGCTAAGGACAGAGAAATTCTCAGTACCAGGGACGAGGATTTCCAACGTCACACATGGCAGGAAGTGAGGACCATCATAAGTAAAAAAAACCGGAAATCTACTCTCTAATACTGGTGTCTGACGTAGAAGCAGAGACCAACCGAATCGATCTTCTTCGAAGAGCGCCCATTGATCTGAGACGGTATCTGGAGTACATGGCCAAGCTGGTTAGAGACTACGGCTCGGTCATGAACTTCGTGCTCAAGGAGCGGCTCCAATGGACAGACCTTACACCGCGAGGTGAGGCCCCGTTCAGCGATGCAGGTACGTCGTTTGCTGGGAATCTCCTACGACGGGAAAGACGTGTTCGACTGACTCGCAGATGACATTCAGCTGACATCAAGATCCTATACAATGACTGGCCCTATGGGGTAGACGGGAAGATTGTCCACCTGGTAGTCTGGACGAAATTTGATCTTGAAGACGACCCGAGCACAGACGATCTTACACTGAAGGCAAGGAAGGAGATTAATGACTTTGTGAACAAAACATTCTGCGCTCGTGCGGATCCGGAAAATGTGGGATCCTCTAGCCGTCCTCTAATGTTTTTTCCCCGCAGAGGCTAACTTTCGGTATCTTTTTTATTAGGTGATATGGTTCAAGAACTGGAGATCATTAAAATCTATCCATGCCGTGGAGCATTTTCATGTCATGCTTTTCGACCCGGACATGGAGTTCATAAGGGAAGTTACTGGGAATGATATGCCAATGATGGCGAAGCTCAAATAAGGGTGGTGCTTTATACAATGGAGATGGATGAACCGAACACAGATAGCGACTTGGCAGCAATAGACCTTTAGAATAGACATAGAATCCATAGATTTTGAAAAGTTTGGCGCGGTGCTAGATCTAACCCTTTTCGCTAAAATCTGGCGGTGAACCCCCTGTAATGTGCCTCATCCCGACACTCGACAAAATGGTACCTAGGATAATGGCCTCTTCCTCGGACGAGAAGGTGGCCTCCACCTAGCTAAATCTCCCTGGGCGATTTCGCAAAGCTCAAACGGCGAACGGAAGAGCCAAGGTGGGCGTTTCTAGAGGCGCCCTCAGATCTGCTTTGCATAATTATAACCTCCGGCAAAAGCAAAAAAACGTCTGGGCACGGAACGCCTTGGCTGGATTCGAACTGCCAACTGAAAAGGGGAGAGGCCGGGATGATATTGAGGCTCTCCGCGTGGAAATTGGGGGGCGTGTTAGTGGCTTCTTAGCGTGGGGGTCAATACACACCTAACGCGCTTGCGGTTAGTGTTGCTACTCCCTCAACGGGGACAGAAATTTTCGGAAGGCCCGAGAAACGTCGGTCCGTGTTTAAAATCTTTGCGTGGGTGGATGGGGTAAGCCTTGGTAAGACACAGTAAGCTATGCCATTCAGCTGTTTGTTCTCTGTTGAGGGCTGAGGTTGTTGCTGTAAAGGCGGTAGACATGTCGCTAGGTGAGGCTGTTGTGTAACTGTACGGGGGTAAGATCCCACATCGCATCTCGTTTTATTTTAATTGTCATTTGGGTTCCAATCTATATATCTGTGCGCTCGCCTCTCCCTTCCGTCTCCTTCCTACCGGGGCCCAAAGTCGAATTAGAAGTATTGCTATTGCCGCTTTCGCACCAGGAGCACAGACTGAAACCTGTGCCTACCCGTCCGCTGCATTTCCCCGTGGTCTGTGTGACTGGATAATCTTTTGTTGACGCTACTCGGCGGACACTCGGTCGGGTTGAACCTAAAGGGTAGTGAAGGGTCGAAACAAGTTCTGTGAGTGGCGGTTGATTCGCCTATTCCCTTGTTTGCTTTTCTCTCTTTCCGTCGATTGTTCAATTGCAGGCGACGTCACATTGGGAAGCGGCAGGCCCGGTCTGTTAAAACAGGAGGGAAGCCCGTCTTTTCCTAGACCTCCCTCCCCAACCTCTGCTATAAAAGGACCACTTTGACTGTTGCTGATTGAAAACTTTTGTCGGCTCCTCCAGCTTCTCCACACGTCCAATTACTCCAATTACTAGTCCCTAGTTGTACCTGTTATTTGCTATGGCAGGCCGAGCTCTGCCCTTGCACATGAAGCCGTCTGTGGCCACCGCGGCGGATGGATTCCCTCGAAAGCGCCACGAGAAGTCTCAATCTCATATGGTCAGTATTTGCCTTGGCTCTCAGTCCAAACAGCCTTTTGTTCCCATCAAGGCGCGCCAATTGTGCCAATTTGGGAAAGTGGCACCTGTTAGTTTCGATAGCATCATGAACCTTCATTTTAGGTTGAGACGTTATTTCGCTGCTCACAAGACAGCATCACCAAGTTTTCCTTACTCACCCTCCTAATCCCGGCATATTTCTTAACCTCCTTCGGATCATTCACCTACTTGGCTCATCTCAACCTCTAAATCCCCAAACCGTTTACCTAGACAATACCACTAACATGTTGGCACAAAAGGCTTTCGAGAACACCTCTACCAATGTCGCGGCAGGCCAGATGCGAAATGCTCTAAACAGTCTCACGGATACTGTCAAGGATGCGGATGAGAGGAAGGTGAGATATAAGTCATACCTGTGCTAGATATAGAGGATGCGACACGCTCCTGGCGACTGCCGCTAACTGGATGCACCAGCGTTTTGAGGCGGAAATGGACAATTTCTTTTCCCTTTTTAGGAGATACCTTCATGACAAAACCAAGGGTTCCGTACTGTAAGCTTAATGCCTCTGCAAGCCTTGCCAGTGCTCCACTAAGCTAACGTGTGGTTGTTTTATAGGGAATGGGATCGCATCGCACCCCCTGCGCCTTCCCAAGTCGTTGAATATAACACTCTGGCTAATTCAGAGTCTGTTGAATTCCTGAGCAAGCTTGCGGTGCTCAAGCTTAATGGTGGTCTCGGTACTTCTATGGGATGCGTCGGGCCGAAGTCCGTAATTGAAGTTCGCGAGGGCATGTCATTTCTCGACCTTTCTGTTCGCCAAGTCGAGTACCTCAACCGCACCTACGGTGTCAATGTTCCCTTCGTTCTCATGAACTCGTTCAATACGGACGACGACACTCAGAGCATCATCAAGAAGTACGAGGGCTACAATATCGACATTCTTACCTTTAACCAGTCACGCTACCCTCGAATCCTGAAGGATTCTCTCCTCCCAGCACCCAAGACCTACGACTCGCCGATCTCAGATTGGTATCCTCCTGGACACGGAGACGTTTTCGAGTCTCTAGAAAACTCTGGAATTCTCGATGAGCTCATCAAGCGCGGTATTGAGATTCTCTTTCTCTCTAACGTAGACAATTTGGGAGCTGTAGTCGACTTGCGCATTCTGCAGCATATGGTTGAGACTAAGGCTGAGTACGTTATGGAATTGACGGACAAGACCAAGGCCGATGTCAAAGGTGGTACGATCATCGATTATGAAGGAAGGGTGCGACTCCTCGAACTTGCTCAGGTTCCCAAGGAACACGTACAGGACTTCAAATCCATCAAGAAGTTCAAATATTTCAATACCAACAACATTTGGCTCAATCTCAAGGCCATCAAACGAGTTGTTCAGAATAATGAGTTGGAACTGGAGATTATCCCGAACAATAAGTCTATCCCTGCCGACAAAAAGGGTGAATCGGACATATCTATAGTCCAGCTCGAGACTGCCGTTGGTGCCGCCATTCGGCACTTCAACAACGCTCACGGCGTCAATGTTCCCCGCAGGCGGTTCTTGCCCGTCAAGACTTGCTCTGATTTGCTACTTGTCAAGTCGGATCTGTACAGCATGAAACATGGCCAGCTCAACATCGACCAGGCTCGGTTCGGCCCTGCACCATTGATCAAACTGGGGACGGATTTTAAGAAAGTAAGCGACTTCCAGAGGCGAATTTCCAGCATCCCCAAGATCATCGAGTTGGACCATCTCACCATCACTGGAGCTGTGAATCTCGGTAGAGGGGTCACACTGAAGGGAACTGTGATCATAGTTGCAACCGAGGGTAGCACTATTGACATTCCACCGGGAAGCATCCTCGAGAACGTGGTCGTGCAGGGCAGTCTGAGATTGCTGGAGCATTAGTTGTGCCTTGAATTTTGAGACCAGGCATTTCTCATGTTTCGCGTCTTGTCTCTACGGGTGTAGGGATGCAGGGGCGCCGGAGTTCCCGATTGTGGGTGGCAGGCACCTCGCTGTGCCTGTAGGTAGAGCTAATTCATTAATTCTTGTCTTGGAATGGTAATTAGACAAAGTTTCGCGTAACCCTTTCCGCGAGGGCTCTTTCTACTTGTAGCTCGTGAGATTAATAATACCCTCTAATATTGTCCTCTAACCTACCAACGATAAATCAATCACATATACACAAGATCATTCACCAAACTTGGACGTTACATTTATGACTAACGCACGATGGATGACCTGATGCAGATGTGTGGTTAGACTATCACGAAAGCCTGTTGAAGCGTCAAAATATCTTGGCCCGCGTGCGACATAAAATCAGAGCTTTTTGCTACACCACACCGCACTAGTTTAGTTAGTTTAGTCGGAACTTTCCAGGGGAAAAATATCTCGATACCCCTCCCTCTACTACTATCTACTACGGTATACACCAAAAAAAAAGTCGATCTTTGCTGCTATGCCGTATAACGGAAGAAGAAAAAAAAACCCCTAGGACGCTGAGAGGTCGTGATACTCTCTTTTCGATGGAAATTCTAACCGAGTATGTAGGTGTCTCAGCGGAAAGCGGAAAGTCTTTGCCGAGATCTTTAAAATGTGGAGAGGCAAGGAAAAGCGGAGAGAGAGCCCCTTCAAGTGTTAATTGGAAGGGTATACTTGCTCTGCGCGTGGGACGTTGAGAAAGGTGAGACGATTCACCACGGTCATCACCAAACTATAACAAAAACAGCGTAGGGCTTGCCCTAACTCGCTCCACGGCGGTAGGAAGACCACTGAAAACCCACCTCTACACCGATTGATGCTCGTCGGGAAGCAAAAAGACGTTGGGGGAGGTTCGGAGCTTCGCATCTATAACCATTGGGATGAGAGATGCAAGAGATGCGTTGATTCTAGAATACTGTAGCCAGCTCAGTTTGGACGGGTGAGCACGCCGCCCTGTGCTCGCGATCGCTCACCCCACCAACTTTCCTTTCATTTTCTGCATCCTGTTCAACCAACCTCATGAAACCATAGCCTTTCGTTATTCCAGTTTTTCCAGTCTCTGTTAGGATCTGACGTCCATAGTTTAGGGGTAAAGTTCGTCTTCTATAAAGGTAGTCACGTTCTGTGGTTTAACTTGGCCATTCCCCTCGCAAATTAAGCATTTCAACATTGTGCGCTAGAATTTCCCGTTGATACCTTGCATTGTTTTCTTCTTCCATCCCTCTATCGACGCTGGAGATTATGCTGCGGGCCGGGTGGGATGGGTGGCCATGGACAATGGGGTACGGTAATGATCGAATTGATTGCTAACGGAAATGGCTGGCTATAGGGCTCTTAAATAGAGTATACACGATGGCCTTGGTGGCCTTACAACGGTGCATCCGAATTGGCAAATACGTGGAGCAAAAGGAAATAACAGGAACGAATGACCCGAGGGACGATTTCGCGACGCTGCCATGCGTACCCACGGCAGCCTCCATACTGGGGCGCCACCTAGGCGCCAATCGACTATCCTCGATATTTCTACCGTTCCCAATAAGATATGATATCTCACATCAAAGTACATGCTGCCACTTTGTTACCGTCCCTGAAATTGCCACGGAATTGCCTGCCACTGGCGGCATGATAGATGACCCCCCTCCCCTCGGGCTTTCCATCAGCTACTTCTCCTTGATACCAATTTCCATTTTTCCAGGTGGCTTTTCCGAACCCTTCGGCCCGGTCACCTCTCCAATTTCCCTCGTAAGTGCCCTCATATTTATCCCTAAGCAATCCCTTCCCCTCTCGTTGATCATTTTGCCAATCGCCCTGATAATGTGTTCCTCCATAGCGTTCTCCATCAATCCAATTCATCTCTCCCTTTCCGTGGCGCTGGCCCATCCTCCACTCTCCGTTGTACCGCGAACCGTCCCAATACGCCATCAATCCACGCCCATGCTGTAAATCATCCTTCCAACTACCCTGATATTTGTTACCGTTTTTCCAAGTCATTTTTCCAAGCCCTTCACGTTTATTGTCCCAGTTACCTTCGTATACTCCCCCATCCCTGTAAGTAACGGTTGCATTCCCATCAACATTATCGCTAACTTGGGCAATTTGCGTGCTCGCCTCCGCCCGTGGTTGCGACCCACTAGCTTCACCTGCCCTGCCCTGTGAGATCTCGGAAGCCGCAACAGGTTCGGCAATACGAGTTGGCTGAAGATCGATAACCGCACCATCTCCTTTATTCTCTCCCTGAGCCCTAGGGCCTTTTGTCGCACCACCCTGCACATGGTGTATAGGAGGATCCAGTTGTTTTTCTTGGCACCACAACCCTATCGAGACGCATGCATCCGTGCACATCGCCATCAATGGCGCAATGCACATGGCAAGCCCCCCATAAATGACCTGTTGTTCACGCATAGACATTGTCGATATAACGATGCACAGCAATCAAGTCAGATCGCGTTGAGAAACGAGGTGTCAAACCCAGCAACGCAGAACTGAACAGGCCGTTGAGCGGACGGGATGCTTAACTTTAGGCTGGGACGTTGCAAATTGTTGAAGTTTGGATGATGAGGTATTCCATCGATGGACGCAATGAGGAGAGGATTGATGCGATGATTGATGGGTGATATGGGCTCTTGCGTTCACATGTGCCAGAGAAGAGACTCTCAGTGAAATTGGAACTCTTCAGTTTGAGCTCTCACGCAGAAAGAATCGGATTGAACTTTCTGTTGACTTTATATTCTTGCTGGGCTGCTAGTTCTACCGGTGAGGAAGTAGATGTGCCTCACCAACGACCCATTTCAGCTACTGACCGTTGCTGCCTCGTGGAAATTGCGATAGCTCATAAAGTTGGTCAACTGACCGCTATACAGACCTGAATGTATCGGCAGCCTACGCCTGAGAACCTGAGTGAAAACCAACAAAAGGCTGATAAGGAGGGAACGAATGTCTGACGAGATCCAGCTCAGGGTAAGAAAAGGAAAAGAGTCTGGGCCCCAACCCAACGGGGGGCCGAACCTATTGCCATAGTGCTTTTCCCCACGAGTTTCCAGAGCATCCAAAGCTCCACCCCAGAATTGCTGAAATAAGCAAAGAAAAAACGCGTGTGGCTGCAGAACACAGCAAGCCAATTGTACTTGGCACAGCCCAGCGTACATTCTAACAACGCCGGCCCAACGCCTATCACAGCACGTCCCCAAAAAAAAAGCCACAACAAAAGCTCCCCATCCCACCCGCAACGTGACCGCGAGGGATTTCCGGATGCGGATCGCAGCTCGATGCCCCAGCGGAATGTCACTCCGAAACAGCCGGGCCCGCGCCCCCGCGGGGTTGGCTCCAGCAGGGCCAGACCGCGCAGACCATGCAGCCTGCAACCCCCGCCGGCTAGAACTCTGTCGCCAGCGGTTTTTTTTTCTTCCCCTTCTTTCTTCCCGGGGTTCGAGACCGGCGGGGAGAGGGGGGTCTGGTTTGCGGGGTCTGCAGGGCCGCACGCCTCTTTCTTTCTCTGGAGATGTTCGAGCTCCGTCGTTCGTTTCTCTATGGCCCAACCCCCCCCCCCCCCCGGGCGGGCTCAGTGGATACATGCGTGTAAAGCTGAGGTGAAAGGGAGTAACTTTAGCTTTTAGAAGGACAGTTGGATATGCGTTTCCCTGGCTGGACGTTAGCTCTTTTGCAGCCTCATGTATAGTTTCCGCGTTGTTTCATTCCCCTTCTTCCTCTCCACCGATGCAGCCAAAGCCCTTCAAGGTTTTAGATCAGGTACGTGAAGTTCTAATTCACTTGCCGCGTGGACAACCGCCATCTTCTTTTTGGTTTTTTGTGAAGTTTATTTGAAATCGTCTCATCTACAGCGCGAGGATTACGGTTATTACAGTTCCATACCCCCCGTCTCGCGCTTCGGGGGGAGATGGTGGTTGGGAAGAAGAAAAATGAAAGGGGAAAGAAATCGTGACTTGCAGGATTTTGTCTATGGGGAAGGGGGGGGGGAGGGTGGTTCTATATGACAGTATGTGTGTATATGTGCCCTATGGAAGTGTTTTGTGCAAAGTAGGAGACAATGTGCAAGGAAAATAAAGTGTATTGTGTGGGCAGGACAGGGCCTGTACCATAGAAGACAATTTGGGGGAAGGGAGTGTATTTACAAATTAATAGGTCTTATGAGAGTGCCTGTGCGAATGTTGATGTATTGATCTGATAGAGAGAACAAGAAAGGAAAAAAAAGGTCCTCAGCCTGTGAACGTGACCGGGCGTAGCCTAGTCGAGCTGCGCCCTGGGTGTGATGGTCGTCCTGTAGGACCGGGAGCGGGGCCAGTAATGTAGATAGTCCTGAAGACGGTGCGGACACTAGGTTCTGGCGAAGAAGGAGGGGTGGGCGCTGCCGAAGCGACCGGTCGCGAGGTATTAGCTGGTTGCTGGGGATGAGGCCCCGTCGAGGGTGAGGAATCGGCCAATAGGCTTTTGAAAATCGAGGGGACAGCGCCATCGCCAATCGGTGGATCGATGGCCTCGGCCGCCTGAGCAGCGGCATCTCGAGGTGCGCCGGCGACAATGTCGATATCCATGCACGTTGTATAGATCTCGGTCTTCCCGTTGGGGAGGTTGGGATCGACGCCAGAAGCGGTAGGCCAGTCCCAGACCCAGTAGATCGTGTATGGCTTCCCAGTCGCGAGGTCCTTAGGTAGCGCAATGTCGTTCTGACACCAGAGGTCGGTGCCCTGTAGCGTATCCGCCTTTTTCGGGAATTCGGTCTTTCGCGCTACGGAGATGTTGCCGGGGTTGGTCTGGTAGCATTGGCCATCATCGAAGTTTTGAGTTGCGAGGAGCTTGCCTCGCTTGTCTCCACCGGTGCCGTCTGCATTCCAGATTTTGAAAATGGCTGTAAAGTCCTCATTCTTTTGCGGTTCAGAGGTACCGTAGATATAGACTGTCCCACGATTCGCCGGTTTGCCGGGCTGGTTGTTTGGGAGAGTGACATGGCCGTTTTCTTGGTATTGGAGAGCGACGAAGCTGCCCGCAGCTGCTTCAAGTCTAGGGCTCCCGTTGGTCTGGACAGGTTCCTGCTGTGTGCCGCTGCACATCTGAGCGCCCTGGTTGAGTGTAGGTCCAATCAGGTGGGTCATGGGAACATCCGAGAAGCCAGGGCTTGTTCGCAAGACGTTCCCACGAGGAAAGCCAGAGTCACCAACAAACGTTCCATTGGGGGCGATGACTCTGAGCCTTTCCACCCAAGTGTGAGCGATGGTGAGATGAATTTGAGTGGCGATGACCGCGAAGAGCGCGAAGCACCGCATTGTCTGAGTGAGAGGTCCTATTTGAGAAGAGTTCGAAGGTAGGATGAAAGAGTCTTGAACCAGCAAGATTTGTGGGGCTTTTGAGGTCCGGAAAGTGTAGTAGAGGTATGTCAAATACCAGAGCGATGATAGATAGAAATAGGAAGAAATAGAAAGAAGGGACGCAGAGAAATCCTAAGAGATATATAGACAGAGCGCACAGTGCCCGCGCAAAAGCGCACCAGAAAGTGAATAGAATGTGAACATTCAATAGATGACGGGCCTGTCGTATTCATATTTATCCAGAAGAAGGTAAGTGGGGGGGCAGAGCACACAGACAATGGACCAGACAATGGACTCGGACAGCATCCAACAATAGGCGTACCGAAGGGTACAGCGAGGTTCGTCATCACTCATGCTGTGGGCGTCAGGAACGTCAGGAACGGAACGGGGCTGGAATCGACAGGTATCGGCCGCACAATATCACCAGCGCTATCGACCAAGAGTCGATGAGGTCTATACTTCACCCTTCCCACGGCCAATCAAGCAAAGTGTTCCGGATCGTTTCGAGCGAAGTCCCTGTCGCAGGTTGAAGCGGCTGGCGAAGAATCTCCCAACCTCAACCACCACCCCTGGCAGCGCCTCCCCCAACATCCCAAAACAGTCGCAATCGGAATGCTTAACGCGCTGCAGAAACGCAAGGGCCTCACCCGAAATAGGCCGTTGTGGCTCGTAAACAGCAGGAATGTTGATTGTCATGGCGGGGACGCGCGCATACCAACCGCTTGATAATTTCCTCTCACTCTCCAGGACAAAGAGCTCACGGACCGGGATGATGATGAGAGAGTTCTGCGCAATGAGCTAATTGTCCCCAGCCAACAAAAGGACCCCAACAAAGATACTTTGTCTGTCGCGTCTCCAGGCAGGAGGCCATGCAACATCAATTGTATGCGCGGTACTTGCACGATACGATACGATACGTACCATATACGCGCACACTCGCACCGCATGTGCGTGTGCTGTACAGCACCTCTACAGCCGGTCACCGGAATTCCTCGCTGGCATTCCAAACCGCGACGGGTTCCCGAAACGGACCAAAACAAGAAAAAGAGTCATCGCCACGAACCACGAACCACCAAGATTGTGCACAACGTTAGTTGCTCTGGTGGCTCGAACGGAGGTTGTTGACAATTTAAGCTTGCGGCAGCAGAG
This sequence comes from Glutinoglossum americanum, assembly GCA_020080175.1. Lineage (NCBI taxonomy): Eukaryota > Fungi > Ascomycota > Geoglossomycetes > Geoglossales > Geoglossaceae > Glutinoglossum > Glutinoglossum americanum. Next base: position 1,345 of record JAGHQL010000030.1, on the reverse strand, counting down.
ATGCGCGTCAACGCCTGGGAGGGAGCCGATTGGGTCAGTTTCCACCCCGCGCTGCCACACCAACTTGGCGCCCGTTCAAGCTCCCCCATAGGAACAAACAGCGCCACGAATCTATGAAACGCCGAAACCTCGTCCTGAAGCATCTCCATTTCCGTCGAAACAGCATCGACGTGGAAGGTGCACGCAGTTCTCTTGGGGCGCTTCTCTCATACCCGCATCTAAAACTGCCGCCTATCATGAAAGAAAAATAAAAATAAAATAAATCACCCGTGGAAAATGCCCGACAAACCCGCCAGCCTCCCGACGACCTGCTTCACCTGCACCCGTCTCAATCCTACGACCTTCCGCATCTGCGAGGACGACCAATGGGACCAGCTGCCCTTCGTCTATGCCAAAATCTACGACTCTCCCGCTCTCCTCGTCCTGATAGACACGGGCTGTGGAGGTGCGGCTCGGGACGACAGAGTGAGCCTGAAGAGCCTACGGGAGTTCATCGAGACGTATCCTGTGGAGGCGAATGGATGGGAGCCGTTGAACGCGAGGGACCATGAAGGGAAGGCGAAGAGAGAGTATTTGATTATTTGCACGCACTGCCATTATGACCATATCGGTGAGTTTATCATACCATCTCCGGGCCATCCGGCCAAAGCGCCGTCGTCATTTTCCCTTTTGCCGTGCTAACGGCAAAAAGGTGGGATCGCCCAATTCACAGACACTCCCTCCACCAGAGTCGTCTCCTCCTCCCTCTCACCCTCTTTCATAACCTCCGACCTCCCCACAACGTCCCTCTGCCGCTTCGTCGGCATGCCCACCCCCACCTACACGGTCTCCCACTGGGCAACCGACAACGAATCCCTCACCCACAACGACCACCCCCTCGACCTCCACATCCTCCACACGCCAGGCCACACCCCCGACTCCCTCGCCATCTGGGACTCTCGCGAACGCTGCCTCTTCGTCGGCGACACCCTCTACGAGAGAGCCCCAATCACCTTCTCAAAGGAAGGGGACATCGTGCAATACATGGCCTCGCTGGAGCGCCTCCTCTCCTTCCTCGGGACGGAGAACAAAGACTGCGACGCCGGGCTCCCCAGGGCCAGGGCCGCCTGCGGGCACGAAACGGACGCCGCGGACGGGGAGGAGATCGTGGGCGCCGCGATCGAACGGGTCTGGGAGATCCTGGACGGACACGCTTTCTTGGAGGATAGCTTCACGGAGCGGGAGGAGATTTACGATCGGTGGGGCGCTGCGAGGCTCACTGTCTTGGCTCCTAGGAGGCTGGTGGACGACGCGAGGCGGCATTTTAAGACGGGTGGAGCTGCGTCGTGAGGGCGGGCCTGGCGGG